>CAMPQE020000025.1:1800000-2088000 GCA_946902985.2 Meconema thalassinum
TTGCACCCTGGCTCTTATTGTAGGTGTAGTCTACACCACATGCTGTGCCAACAATAGCAAATTTATTGGTAATGCAGGTTCACTGCGTTTGCACCCTGACTCCTATTGTAGGTGTAGTCTACCCCACAAGCTGTGCTAACAATAGCTAATTTATTGGTAATGGTGGTTCACTGTGTTTGCACCCAGACTCTTATTGTAGGTGTAGTCTACACCACATGCTGTGCCAACAATAGCTAATTTATTGGTAATGCAGGTTTTTTGTGCTTGCCCCCTGGCTCTTATTGTAGGTGTAGTCTACACCACATGCTGTCCTAACAATATCCAATTTATTGGTAATGCAGGTTCACTGTGTTTGCACCCTGACTCTTATTGTAGGTGTAGTCTACGCCACATGCTGTGCTAACAATTGCTAATTTATTGGTGTAACAGTTTCACTGTGTTTGCCCCCTGGACCTTATTTTAGGTTTAGTCTACACCACATGCTGTGCTAACAATAGCTAATTTATTGGTAATGCAGTTTCACTGTGTTTGCCCCCTGGCTCTTATTGTAGGTGTAGTCTACACCACATGCTGTGCTAACAATAGCTAATTTATTGGTATTACAGTTTCACTGTGTTTGCCCCCTGAACCTTATTGTAGGTGTAGTCTACACACATGCTGTGCTAACAATAGCTAATTTATTGGTAATGCAGTTTCACTGTGTTTGCACCCTGACTCTTATTGTAGGTGTAGTCTACACCACATGCTGTGCTAACAATAGCTAATTTATTGGTAATGCAGTTTCACTGTGTTTGCCCCCTGGCTCTTATTATAGGTGTAGTCTACACCACATGACGTGCTAACAATAGCTAATTAATTGGTATTACAGTTTCACTGTGTTTGCCCTCTGAACCTTATTGTAGGAGTAGTCTACACCACATGCTGTGCTAACAATAGCTAATTTACTGGTAGAGCAGTTTCACTGTGTTTGCACACTGGCTCTTATTGTAGTTGTAGTCTACACTACATGCTGTGCCAACAATAGCTAATTTATTGGTAATGCAGTTTCACTGTGTTTGCTCCCTGACTCTTATTGTAGGTGTAGTCTACACCACATGCTGTGCTAACAATAGCTAATTTATTGGTAATGCAGTTTCACTGTGTTTGCCCCCTGGCTCTTATTATAGGTGTAGTCTACACCACATGCTGTGCTAACAATAGCTAATTTATTGGTATTACAGTTTCACTGTGTTTGCCCTCTGAACCTTATTGTAGGAGTAGTCTACACCACATGCTGTGCTAACAATAGCTAATTTACTGGTAGAGCAGTTTCACTGTGTTTGCACACTGGCTCTTATTGTAGTTGTAGTCTACACTACATGCTGTGCCAACAATAGCTAATTTATTGGTAATGCAGTTTAACTGTGATTGCCCCTGGCTCTTATTGTAGGTATAGTCTACAGCACATGCTGTTCCAACAATAGCTAATTTATTGGTAATGCAGTTTCACTGTGTTTGCCCTCTGAACCTTATTGTAGGTGTAGTCTACACCACATGCTGTGCCAAAAATAGCTAATTTATTGGTAATGCAGTTTCACTGTGTTTGCACCCTGACTCTTATTGTAGGTGTAGTCTACACCACATGATGTGCCAACAATAGCTAATTTATTGGTAATGCAGGTTCCCTGTGTTTGCCCCCTGGCTCTTATTGTAGGTATAGTCTACAGCACATGCTGTTCCAACAGTAGCTAATTGATTGGTAATGCAGGTTCACTGTGTTTGCACCCCGGCTCTAATTGTAGGTGTAGTCTACAGCACATGCAGTTCCAACAATAGCTAATTTATTGGTAATGCAGTTTCTCTGTGTTTGCCTTCTGGCTCTTATTGTAGGTGTAGTCTACACCACATGCTGTGTCAACAATAGCTAATTTTTTGTTAATGCAGTTTCACTGTGTTTGCACCCTGACTCTTATTGTAGGTGTAGTCTACACCACATGATGTGCCAACAATAGCTAATTTATTGGTAATGCAGTTTCACTGTGTTTGCACCCTGACTCTTATTGTAGGTGTAGTCTACACCACATGATGTGCCAACAATAGCTAATTTATTGGTAATGCAGGTTCCCTGAGTTTGCCCCCTGGCTCTTATTGTAGGTATAGTCTACACCACATGCTGTGCCAACAGTAGCTAATTTAGTGGTAATGCACTTTCACTGTTTTTGCACCCTGGCTCTTATTGTAGGTGTAGTCTACACCACTTGCTGTGCTACCAATAGTTAATTTATTGGTCATGCTGGTACACTGTGTTTGAACCCTGACTCCTATTGTAGGTGTAGTCTACACCACATGCTGTGCCAACAATAGCTAATTTATTGGTAATGCAGGTTCACTGTGGTTGCCTCCTGGCTCTTATTGTAGTTGTAGTCTACAACACATGCTGTGCTAACAATTGCTAATTTATTGGCAATGCAGATTCACTGTGTTTGCACCCAGACTCTTATTGTAGGTGTAGTCTACACCACATGCTGTGCTAACAATAGCTCATTTATTGGTAATGCAGTTTCACTGTGTTTGCACCCTGGCTCTTATTGTAGGTGTAGTCTACACCACATGCTGTGCCAATAATAGCTAATTTATTGGTAATGCAGGTTCACTGTGTTTTCCCCCTGACTCTTATTGTAGGTGTAGTCAACTCCACATGCTGTGCCAACAATAGCTAATTTATTGGTAATGCTGTTTCACTGTGTTTGCATCCTGGCTCTTATTGTAGGTGTAGTCTACCCCACATGCTGTGTTAACAATAGCTAATTTATTGGTAATGCAGTTTCACTGTGTTTGCACCCTGACTTTTATTGTAGGTGTAGTCTACACCCCATGCTGTGCCAACAATAGCTAATTTTTTGGTAATGCAATTTCACTGTGTTTGCTCCCTGACACTTATTGAAGGTATAGTCTACACTTCATGCTGTGCCAACAATAGCTAATTTATTGGTAATGCAGTTTCACTGTGTTTACACCCTGGTTCTTATAGTAAGTGGAGTCTACACCACATGCTGTGCCAACAATAGCTAATTTATTGGTAATATAGGTTCTCTGTGTTTGCACCCTGGCTCGTATTGTAGGTGTAGTCTACACCACATGCTGTGCCAACAATAGCTAATTAACTGGTAATGCAGTTTCTCTGTGTTTGCACCCTGACTCTTATTGTAGGTATAGTCTACACCACATCCTGTGCCAACAATAGCTAATTTATTGGTAATGCAGTTTCACTGTGTTTACACCCTGGTTCTTATAGTAAGTGGAGTCTACACCACATGCTGTGCTAACAATAGCTAATTTATTTGTAATGCAGTTTCACAGTGTTTGCAACCTGGCTCTTATTGTAGGTGTAGTCTACACCACATGCTGTCCTAACAATAGCCAATTTATTGGTAATGCAGGTTCACTGTGTTTGCATCCTGACTCTCATTGTAGATGTAGTGTACACCACATGCTGTGCAAGCAATAGCTAATTTATTGCTATTACAGTTTCACTGTGTTTGCCCCCTGAACCTTATTTTAGGTGTAGTCTACAGCACATGCTGTGCTAACAATAGCTAATTTATTGGTAGAGCAATTTCACTGTGTTTGCACCCAGGTGCTTATTGTAGTTGTAGTCCACCACATGCTGTGCCAACATTAGCTAATTTATTGGTAGAACAGTTTCACTGTGCTTGCACCCTGGCTCTTATTGTAGTTGTAGTCTACACCACATGCTGTGCCAACAATAGCTAATTTATTGGTAATGCAGTTTAACTGTGATTACCCCCTGGCTCTTATTGTAGGTGTAGTCTACACCACATGCTGTGCTAACAATAGCTAATTTATTGGTAGAGCAGTTTCACTGTGTTTGCACCCAGGCTCTTATTGTAGTTGTAGTCTACACCACATGCTGTGCCAACAATAGCTAATTTATTGGTAATGCAAGTTCCCTGTGTTTGCCCCCTGGCTCTTATTGTAGGTGTAGTCTACACCACATGGTGTGCCAACAATAGCTAATTTATTGGTAATGCAGGTTGACTGTGTTTGCACCCTGGCTCTTATTGTAGGTGTAGTCTACACCACATGCTGTGCCAACAATAGCTAATTTATTGGTAATGCAGGTTCACTGTGTTTGCACCCTGACTCTTATTGTAGGTGTGGTCTACACCACATGCTGTGCTAACAGTAGCTAATTTATTGGTAATGCAGGTTCTCTGTGTTTGGACCCTGACTCTTATTGTAGGTGTAGTCTACACCACATGCTGTGCCAACAATAGCTATTTATTGGATTGCAGTTTCACTGTTATTGCACCCTAGCTCTTGTTGTAGGTGTAGTCTACACCACATGTTGCGCTAGCCGTAGCTAATTTATTGGTAATGCAGGTTCACTCTGTTTGCCTTCTGGCTCTTATTGTAGGTGTAGTCAACACCACATGCTTTGCCAACAATTGCTAATTTATTGGTAATGCAGGTTCACTGTGTTTGCACCCTGGCTCTTATTGTAGGTGTAGTCTACACCACATGCTGTGCCAACAATAGCAAATTTATTGGTAATGCAGGTTCACTGCGTTTGCACCCTGACTCCTATTGTAGGTGTAGTCTACCCCACAAGCTGTGCTAACAATAGCTAATTTATTGGTAATGGTGGTTCACTGTGTTTGCACCCAGACTCTTATTGTAGGTGTAGTCTACACCACATGCTGTGCCAACAATAGCTAATTTATTGGTAATGCAGGTTTTTTGTGCTTGCCCCCTGGCTCTTATTGTAGGTGTAGTCTACACCACATGCTGTCCTAACAATATCCAATTTATTGGTAATGCAGGTTCACTGTGTTTGCACCCTGACTCTTATTGTAGGTGTAGTCTACGCCACATGCTGTGCTAACAATTGCTAATTTATTGGTGTAACAGTTTCACTGTGTTTGCCCCCTGGACCTTATTTTAGGTTTAGTCTACACCACATGCTGTGCTAACAATAGCTAATTTATTGGTAATGCAGTTTCACTGTGTTTGCCCCCTGGCTCTTATTGTAGGTGTAGTCTACACCACATGCTGTGCTAACAATAGCTAATTTATTGGTATTACAGTTTCACTGTGTTTGCCCCCTGAACCTTATTGTAGGTGTAGTCTACACACATGCTGTGCTAACAATAGCTAATTTATTGGTAATGCAGTTTCACTGTGTTTGCACCCTGACTCTTATTGTAGGTGTAGTCTACACCACATGCTGTGCTAACAATAGCTAATTTATTGGTAATGCAGTTTCACTGTGTTTGCCCCCTGGCTCTTATTATAGGTGTAGTCTACACCACATGACGTGCTAACAATAGCTAATTAATTGGTATTACAGTTTCACTGTGTTTGCCCTCTGAACCTTATTGTAGGAGTAGTCTACACCACATGCTGTGCTAACAATAGCTAATTTACTGGTAGAGCAGTTTCACTGTGTTTGCACACTGGCTCTTATTGTAGTTGTAGTCTACACTACATGCTGTGCCAACAATAGCTAATTTATTGGTAATGCAGTTTCACTGTGTTTGCTCCCTGACTCTTATTGTAGGTGTAGTCTACACCACATGCTGTGCTAACAATAGCTAATTTATTGGTAATGCAGTTTCACTGTGTTTGCCCCCTGGCTCTTATTATAGGTGTAGTCTACACCACATGCTGTGCTAACAATAGCTAATTTATTGGTATTACAGTTTCACTGTGTTTGCCCTCTGAACCTTATTGTAGGAGTAGTCTACACCACATGCTGTGCTAACAATAGCTAATTTACTGGTAGAGCAGTTTCACTGTGTTTGCACACTGGCTCTTATTGTAGTTGTAGTCTACACTACATGCTGTGCCAACAATAGCTAATTTATTGGTAATGCAGTTTAACTGTGATTGCCCCTGGCTCTTATTGTAGGTATAGTCTACAGCACATGCTGTTCCAACAATAGCTAATTTATTGGTAATGCAGTTTCACTGTGTTTGCCCTCTGAACCTTATTGTAGGTGTAGTCTACACCACATGCTGTGCCAAAAATAGCTAATTTATTGGTAATGCAGTTTCACTGTGTTTGCACCCTGACTCTTATTGTAGGTGTAGTCTACACCACATGATGTGCCAACAATAGCTAATTTATTGGTAATGCAGGTTCCCTGTGTTTGCCCCCTGGCTCTTATTGTAGGTATAGTCTACAGCACATGCTGTTCCAACAGTAGCTAATTGATTGGTAATGCAGGTTCACTGTGTTTGCACCCCGGCTCTAATTGTAGGTGTAGTCTACAGCACATGCAGTTCCAACAATAGCTAATTTATTGGTAATGCAGTTTCTCTGTGTTTGCCTTCTGGCTCTTATTGTAGGTGTAGTCTACACCACATGCTGTGTCAACAATAGCTAATTTTTTGTTAATGCAGTTTCACTGTGTTTGCACCCTGACTCTTATTGTAGGTGTAGTCTACACCACATGATGTGCCAACAATAGCTAATTTATTGGTAATGCAGTTTCACTGTGTTTGCACCCTGACTCTTATTGTAGGTGTAGTCTACACCACATGATGTGCCAACAATAGCTAATTTATTGGTAATGCAGGTTCCCTGAGTTTGCCCCCTGGCTCTTATTGTAGGTATAGTCTACACCACATGCTGTGCCAACAGTAGCTAATTTAGTGGTAATGCACTTTCACTGTTTTTGCACCCTGGCTCTTATTGTAGGTGTAGTCTACACCACTTGCTGTGCTACCAATAGTTAATTTATTGGTCATGCTGGTACACTGTGTTTGAACCCTGACTCCTATTGTAGGTGTAGTCTACACCACATGCTGTGCCAACAATAGCTAATTTATTGGTAATGCAGGTTCACTGTGGTTGCCTCCTGGCTCTTATTGTAGTTGTAGTCTACAACACATGCTGTGCTAACAATTGCTAATTTATTGGCAATGCAGATTCACTGTGTTTGCACCCAGACTCTTATTGTAGGTGTAGTCTACACCACATGCTGTGCTAACAATAGCTCATTTATTGGTAATGCAGTTTCACTGTGTTTGCACCCTGGCTCTTATTGTAGGTGTAGTCTACACCACATGCTGTGCCAATAATAGCTAATTTATTGGTAATGCAGGTTCACTGTGTTTTCCCCCTGACTCTTATTGTAGGTGTAGTCAACTCCACATGCTGTGCCAACAATAGCTAATTTATTGGTAATGCTGTTTCACTGTGTTTGCATCCTGGCTCTTATTGTAGGTGTAGTCTACCCCACATGCTGTGTTAACAATAGCTAATTTATTGGTAATGCAGTTTCACTGTGTTTGCACCCTGACTTTTATTGTAGGTGTAGTCTACACCCCATGCTGTGCCAACAATAGCTAATTTTTTGGTAATGCAATTTCACTGTGTTTGCTCCCTGACACTTATTGAAGGTATAGTCTACACTTCATGCTGTGCCAACAATAGCTAATTTATTGGTAATGCAGTTTCGCTGTGTTTGCACCCTGGCTCTTATGGTAGGTGTAGTCTACACCACATGCTGTGCTAACGATAGCTAATTTATTGGTAATGCAGTTTCACTGTGTTTGCATCCTGGCTCTTACTGTAGGTGTAGTCTACACCACATGCTGTGCCAACAATTGCTAATTTATTGGTAATGCAGTTTCACTGTGTTTGCTCCCTGGCCCTTATTGTAGGTGTAGTCTACACCACATGCTGTGCCAACAATATCTAATTTATTGGTAATGCAGTTTCACTCTGTTTGCACCCTGACTTTTATTGTAGGTGTAGTCTACACCACATCCTGTGCCAACAATAGCTAATTTATTGGTAATGCAGGTTCACTGTGTTTTCCCCCTGACTCTTATTGTAGGTGTAGTCTGCACCACATGCTGCGCCAACAATAGCTAATTTATTGGTAATGCAGGTTCACTGAGTTTGCACCCTGGCTCTTACTGTGGGTGTAGTCTACACCAAATGCTGTGCCAACAATAGCTAATTTGTTGGTAATGCAGTTTCACTGTGTTTGCACCCTGGCTCTTATTGTAGTTGTAGTCTACACCACATGCTGTGCCAACAATAGCTAATTTATTGGTAATGCAAGTTCACTGTGTTTGCCCCCTGGCTCCTACTGTAGGTGTAGTCTACACCTCATACTGTGCCAACAATAGCTAATTTATTGGTAATATAGGTTCTCTGTGTTTGCACCCTGGCTCTTAATGTAGGTGTAGTCTACACCACATGCTGTGCCAACAATGGCTAATTTATTGGTAATGCAGGTTCACTGTGTTTGCACCCTTCCTCTTACTGAGTGTGTAGTCTACACCACATGCTGTGCCAACAATAGCTAATTTATTGGTAGTTCAGTTTCACTGTGTTTGCCCCCAGGCTCTTATTGTAGGTATAGTCTACACCACATGCTATTCCAACAATATCTAATTTATTGGTAATATAGGTTTTCTGTGTTTGCACCCTGGCTCGTATAGTAGGTGTAGTCTACACCACATGCTGTGCCAACAATAGCTAATTAACTGGTAATGTAGTTTCTCTGTGTTTGCACCCTGACTCTTATTGTAGGTATAGTCTACACCACATCCTGTGCCAACAATAGCTAATTTATTGGTAATGCAGTTTCACTGTGTTTACACCCTGGTTCTTATTGTAAGTGTAGTCTACACCACATGCTGTGCTAACAATAGCTAATTTATTGGTAATGCAGTTTCACTGTGTTTGCACCCTGGCTCTTATTGTAGGTGTAGTCTACACCACATGCTGTCCTAGCAATAGCCAATTTATTGGTAATGCAGGTTCACTGTGTTTGCATCCTGACTCTTATTGTAGATGTAGTGTACACCACATGCTGTGCCAACATTAGCTAATTTATTGGTAGAACAGTTTCACTGTGTTTGCACCCTGGCTCTTATTGTAGTTGTAGTCTACACAACATGCTGTGCCAACAATAGCTAATTTATTGGTAATGCAGTTTAACTGTGATTACCCCCTGGCTCTTATTGTAGGTGTAGTCTACACCACATGCTGTGCTAACAATAGCTAATTTATTGGTAGAGCAGTCTCACTGTGTTTGCACCCAGGCTCTTATTGTAGTTGTAGTCTACACCACATGCTGAGCCAACAATAGCTAATTTATTGGTAATGCAGGTTCCCTGTGTTTGCCCCCTGGCTCTTATTGTAGGTGTAGTCTACACCACATGGTGTGCCAACAATAGCTAATTTATTGGTAATGCAGGTTGACTGTGTTTGCACCCTGGCTCTTATTGTAGGTGTAGTCTACACCTCATGCTGTGCCAACAATAGCTAATTTATTGGTAATGCAGGTTCACTGTGTTTGCACCCTGACTCTTATTGTAGGTGTAGTCTACACCACATGCTGTGCTAACAGTAGCTAATTTATTGGTAATGCAGGTTCTCTGTGTTTGCACCCTGACTCTTATTGTAGGTGTAGTCTACACCACATTCTGTGCCAACGATAGCTATTTATTGGAATGCAGTTTCACTGTTATTGCACCCTAGCTCTTGTTGTAGGTGTAGTCTACACCACATGCTGCGCTAGCCGTAGCTAATTTATTGGTAATGCAGGTTCACTGTGTTTGCCTTCTGGCTCTTATTGTAGGTGTAGTCAACACCACAAGCTGTGCTAACAATAGCTAATTTATTGGTAATGGTGGTTCACTGTGTTTGCACCCAGACTCTTATTGTAGGTGTAGTCTACACCACATGCTGTGCCAACAATAGCTAATTTATTGGTAATGCAGGTCCACTGTGCTTGCCCCCTGGCTCTTATTGTAGGTGTAGTCTACACCACATGCTGTCCTAACAATATCCAATTTATTGGTAATGCAGGTTCACAGTGTTTGCACCCTGACTCTTATTGTAAGTGTAGTCTACACCACATGCTGTGCTAACAATTGCTAATTTATTGGTATTACAGTTTCACTGTGTTTGCCCCCTGGACCTTATTTTAGGAGTAGTCTACACCACATGCTGTGCTAACAATAGCTAATTTATTGGTAATGCAGTTTCACTGTGTTTGCCCCCTGGCTCTTATTGTAGGTGTAGTCTACACCACATGCTGTGCTAACAATAGCTAATTTATTGGTATTACAGTTTCGCTGTGTTTGCCCCCTGAACCTTATTGTAGGTGTAGCCTACACCACTTGCTGTGCTAACAATAGCTAATTTATTGGTAATGCAGTTTCACTGTGTTTGCACCCTGACTCTTATTGTAGGTGTAGTCTACACCACATGCCGTGCTAACAATAGCTAATTTATTGGTAATGCAGTTTCACTGTGTTTGCCCCCTGGCTCTTTTTATAGGTGTAGTCTACACCACATGCTGTGCTAACAATAGCTAATTTATTGGTATTACAGTTTCACTGTGTTTGCCTTCTGAACCTTATTGTAGGAGTAGTCTACACCACATGCTGTGCTAACAATAGCTAATTTACTGGTAGAGAAGTTTCACTGTGTTTGCACACTGGCTCTTATTGTAGTTGTAGTCTACACCACATGCTGTGCCAACAATAGCTAATTTATTGGTAATGCAGTTTAACTGTGATTACCCCCTGGCTCTTATTGTAGGTATAGTCTACAGCACATGCTGTTCCAACAATAGCTAATTTATTGGTAATGCAGTTTCACTGTGTTTGCCCTCTGAACCTTATTGTAGGTGTAGTCTACACCACATGCTGTGCCAACAATAGCTAATTTATTGGTAATGCAGTTTCACTGTGTTTGCACCCTGACTCTTATTGTAGGTGTAGTCTACACCACATGATGTGCCAACAATAGCTAATTTATTGGTAATGCAGGTTCCCTGTGTTTGCCCCCTGGCTCTTATTGTAGGTATAGTCTACAGCACATGCTGTTCCAACAGTAGCTTATTGATTGGTAATGCAGGTTCACTGTGTTTGCACCCCGGCTCTAATTGTTGGTGTAGTCTACAGCACATGCTGTTCCAACAATAGCTAATTTATTGGTAATGCAGTTTCACTGTGTTTGCCTTCTGGCTCTTATTGTAGGTGTAGTCTACACCACATGCTGTGTCAACAATAGCTAATTTTTTGTTAATGCAGTTTCACTGTGTTTGCACCCTGACTCTTATTGTAGGTGTAGTCTACACCACATGATGTGCCAACAATAGCTAATTTATTGGTAATGCAGTTTCACAGTGTTTGCACCCTGACTCTTATTGTAGGTGTAGTCTACACCACATGATGTGCCAACAATAGCTAATTTATTGGTAATGCAGTTTCACTGTGTTTGCCTTCTGGTCTTATTGTAGGTGTAGTCTACACCACATGCTGTGTCAACAATAGCTAATTTATTGGTAATGCAGTTTCACTCTGTTTGCACCCTGACTCTTATTGTAGGTGTAGTCTACACCACATCCTGTGCCAACAATAGCTAATTTATTGGTAATGCAGGTTCACTGTGTTTTCCCCCTGACTCTTATTGTAGGTGTAGTCTGCACCACATGCTGCGCTAACAATAGCTAATTTATTGGTAATGCAGGTTCACGGTGTTTGCACCCTGGCTCTTACTGTGGGTGTAGTCTACACCAAATGCTGTGCCAACAATAGCTAATTTGTTGGCAATGCAGTTTCACTGTGTTTGCACCCTGGCTCTTATTGTAGTTGTAGTCTACACCACATGCTGTGCCAACAATAGCTAATTTATTGGTAATGCAGGTTCACTGTGTTTGCCCCCTGGCTCCTACTGTAGGTGTAGTCTACACCTCATACTGTGCCAACAATAGCTAATTTATTGGTAATATAGGTTCTCTGTGTTTGCACCCTGGCTCTTAATGTAGGTGTAGTCTACACCACATGCATGCCAACAATGGCTAATTTATTGGTAATGCAGGTTCACTGTGTTTGCACCCTTGCTCTTACTGAGTGTGTAGTCTACACCACATGCTGTGCCAACAATAGCTAATTTATTAGTAGTTCAGTTTCACTGTGTTTGCCCCCTGGTTCTTATTGTAGGTATAGTCTACACCACATGCTATTCCAATAATAGCTAATTTATTGGTAATATAGGTTCTCTGTGTTTGCACCCTGGCTCGTATTGTAGGTGTAGTCTACACCACATGCTGTGCCAACAATAGCTAATTAACTGGTAATGCAGTTTCTCTGTGTTTGCACCCTGACTCTTATTGTAGGTATAGTCTACACCACATCCTGTGCCAACAATAGCTAATTTATTGGTAATGCAGTTTCACTGTGTTTACACCCTGGTTCTTATTGTAGGTGTGGTCTACACCACATGCTGTGCCAACAATAGCTATTTATTGGAATGCAGTTTCACTGTTATTGCACCCTAGCTCTTATTGTAGGTGTAGTCTACACCACATGCTGTGCTAACAATAGCTAATTTATTGGTAATGCAGTTTCACTGTGTTTACACCCTGGTTCTTATTGTAGGTGTAGTCTACACCACATGCTGTGCTAACAATAGCTAATTTATTGGTAATGAAGTTTCACTGGCTTTGCACCCTGGCTCTTATTGTAGGTGTAGTCTACACCACATGCTGTCCTAACAATAGCCAATTTATTGGTAATGCAGGTTCACTGTGTTTGCATCCTGACTCTTATTGTAGATGTAGTGTACACCACATGCTGTGCAAGCAATAGCTAATTTATTGGTATTACAGTTTCACTGTGTTTGCCCCCTGAACCTTATTTTAGGTGTAGTCTACACCACATGCTGTGCTAACAATAGCTAATTTATTGGTAGAGCAGTTTCACTGTGTTTGCACCCAGGCTCTTATTGTAGTTGTAGTCTACACCACATGCTGTGCCAACATTAGCTAATTTATTGGTAGAACAGTTTCACTGTGTTTGCACCCTGGCTCTTATTGTAGTTGTAGTCTACACCACATGCTGTGCCAACAATAGCTAATTTATTGATAATGTAGTTTAACTGTGATTACCCCCTGGCTCTTAATGTAGGTGTAATCTACACCACATGCTGTGCTAACAATAGCTAATTTATTGGTAGAGCAGTTTCACTGTGTTTGCACCCAGGCTCTTATTGTAGTTGTAGTCTACACCACATGCTGTGCCAACAATAGCTAATTTATTGGTAATGCAGGTTCCCTGTGTTTGCCCCCTGGCTCTTATTGTAGGTGTAGTCTACACCACATGGTGTGCCAACAATAGCTAATTTATTGGTAATGTAGGTTGACTGTGTTTGCACCCTGGCTTTTATTGTAGGTGTAGTCTACACCACATGCTGTGCCAACAATAGCTAATTTATTGGTAATGCAGGTTCACTGTGTTTGCCTTCTGGCTCTTATTGTGGGTGTAGTCAACACCACATGCTTTGCCAACAATTGCTAATTTATTGGTAATGCAGGTTCACTGTGTTTGCACCCTGGCTCTTATTGTAGGTGTAGTCTACACCACATGCTGTGCCAACAATAGCAAATTTATTGGTAATGCAGGTTCACTGTGTTTGCACCCTGGCTCCTATTGTAGGTGTAGTCTACACCACAAGCTGTGCTAACAATAGCTAATTTATTGGTAATGGTGGTTCACTGTGTTTGCATCCAGACTTTTATTGTAGGTGTAGTCTACACCACATGCTGTTCCAACAATAGCTAATTTATTGGTAATGCAGGTTCACTGTGCTTGCCCCCTGGCTCTTATTGTAGGTGTAGTCTACACCACATGCTGTCCTAACAATATCCAATTTGTTGGAAATGCAGGTTCACTGTGTTTGCACCCTGACTCTTATTGTAAGTGTAGTCTACACCACATGCTGTGCTAACAATTGCTAATTTATTGGTATTACAGTTTCACTGTGTTTGCCCCCTGGACCTTATTTTAGGTGTAGTCTACACCACATGCTGTGCTAACAATAGCTAAGTTATTGGTAATGCAGTTTCACTCTGTTTGCCCCCTGGCTCTTATTGTAGGTGTAGTCTACACCACATGCTGTGCTAACAATAGCTAATTTATTGGTATTACAGTTTCACTGTGTTTGCCCCCTGAACCTTATTGTAGGTGTAGTCTACACCACATGCTGTGCTAAATATAGCTAATTTATTGGTAATGCAGTTTCACTGTGTTTGCACCAAGACTCTTATTGTAGGTGTAGTCTACACCACATGCTGTGCTAACAATAGCTAATTTATTGGTAATGCAGTTTCACTGTGTTTGCCCCCTGGCTCTTATTATAGGTGTAGTCTACACCACATGCTGTGCTAACAATAGCTAATTTATTGGTATTACAGTTTCACTGTGTTTGCCCTCTGAACCTTATTGTAGGAGTAGTCTACACCACATGCTGTGCTAACAATAGCTAATTTACTGGTAGAGCAGTTTCACTGTGTTTGCACACTGGCTCTTATTGTAGTTGTAGTCTACACCACATGCTGTGCCAACAATAGCTAATTTATTGGTAATGCAGTTTAACTGTGAATGCCCCCTGGCTCTTATTGTAGGTATAGTCTACAGCACATGCTGTTCCAACAATAGCTAATTTATTGGTAATGCAGTTTCACTTGTGTTTGCCCTCTGAACCTTATTGTAGGTGTAGTCTACACCACTTGCTAAGCCAACAATAGCTAATTTATTGGTAATGCAGTTTCACTGTGTTTGCACCCTGACTCTTATTGTAGGTGTAGTCTACACCACATGATGTGCCAACAATAGCTAATTTATTGGTAATGCAGGTTCCCTGTGTTTGCCCCCAGGCTCTTATTGTAGGTATAGTCTACAGCACATGCTGTTCCAACAATAGCTAATTGATTGGTAATGCAGGTTCACTGTGTTTGCACCCCGGCTCTAATTGTAGGTGTAGTCTACAGAACATGCTGTTCCAACAATAGCTAATTTATTGGTAATGCAGTTTCACTGTGTTTGCCTTCTGGCTCTTATTGTAGGTGTAGTCTACACCACATGCTGTGTCAACAATAGCTAATTTTTTGTTAATGCAGTTTCACTGTGTTTGCACCCTGACTCATATTGTAGGTGTAGTCTACACCACATGATGTGCCAACAATAGCTAATTTATTGGTAATGCAGCTTCACTGTGTTTTCCCCCTGACTCTTATTGTAGGTGTAGTCTACTCCATATGCTGTGCCAACAATAGCTAATTTATTGGTAATGCAGGTTCACTGTGTTTTCCCCCTGACTCTTATTGTAGGTGTAGTCTACTCCATATGCTGTGCCAACAATAGCTAATTTATTGGTAATGCAGGTTCACGGTGTTTGCCCCCTGACTCTTATTGTAGGTGTTGTCTATACCAGATGCTGTGCCAACAGTAGCTAATTTATTGGTAATGCACTTTCACTGTTTTTGCACCCTTGCTCTTATTGTAGGTGTAGTCTACACCACTTACTGTGCTACCAATAGCTAATTTATTGGTCATGCTGGTTCACTGTGTTTGAACCCTGACTCCTATTGTAGGTGTAGTCTACTCCACATAATGTGCCAACAATAGCTAATTTATTGGTAATGCAGGTTCACTGTGGTTGCCTCCTGGCTCTTATTGTAGTTGTAGTCTACACCACATGCTGTGCTAACAATTGCTAATTTATTGGCAATGCAGATTCACTGTGTTTGCACCCAGACTCTTATTGTGGGTGTAGTCTACACCACATGTTGTGCTAACAATAGCTCATTTATTGGTAATGCAGTTTCACTGTGTTTGCACCCTGGCTCTTATTGTAGGTGTAGTCTACACCACATGCTGTGCCAACAATAGCTAATTTATTGGTAATGCAGGTTCACTGTGTTTTCCCCCTGACTCTTATTGTAGGTGTAGTCTACTCCATATGCTGTGCCAACAATAGCTAATTTAATGGTAATGCAGTTTCACTGTGTTTGCATCCTGGCTCTTACTGTATGTGTAGTCTACACCACATGCTGTGCCAACAATAGCTAATTTATTGGTAATGCAGTTTCACTCTGTTTGCACCCTGACTCTTATTGTAGGTGTAGTCTACACCACATCCCGTGCCAACAATAGCTAATTTATTGGTAATGCAGGTTCACTGTGTTTTCCCCCTGACTCTTATTGTAGGTGTAGTCTGCACCACATGCTGCGCCAACAATAGCTAATTTATTGGTAATGCAGGTTCACTGTGTTTGCACCCTGGCTCTTACTGTGGGTATAGTCTACACCAAATGCTGTGCCAACAATAGCTAATTTGTTGGTAATGCAGTTTCACTGTGTTTGCACCCTGGCACTTATTGTAATTGTAGTCTACACCACATGCTGTGCCAACAATAGCTAATTTATTGGTAATGCAGGTTCACTGTGTTTGCCCCCTGGCTCCTACTGTAGGTGTAGTCTACACCTCATACTGTGCCAACAATAGCTAATTTATTGGTAATATTGGTTCTCTGTGTTTGCACCCTGGCTTTTAATGTAGGTGTAGTCTACACCACATGCTGTGCCAACAATAGCTAATTTATTGGTAATGCAGGTTCACTGTGTTTGCACCCTTGCTCTTACTGAGGGTGTAGTCTACACCACATGCTGTGCCAACAATAGCTAATTTATTGGTAGTTCAGTTTCACTGTGTTTGCCCCCAGGCTCTTATTGTAGGTATAGTCTACACCACATGCTATTCCAACAATTGCTAATTTATTGGTAATGCAGGTTCACTGTGTTTGCACCCTGGCTCGTATTGTAGGTGTAGTCTACACCACATGCTGTGCCAACAATAGCTAATTAACTGGTAATGCAGTTTCTCTGTGTTTGCACTCTGACTCTTATTGTAGGTATAGCCTACACCACATCCTGTGCCAACAATAGCTAATTTATTGGTAATGCAGTTTCACTGTGTTTACACCCTGGTTCTTATTGTAGGTGTAGTCTACACCACATGCTGTGCCAACAATAGCTAATTTATTGGTAGAACAGTTTCACTGTGTTTGCACACTGGCTCTTATAGTAGTTGTAGTCTACACCACATGCTGTGCCAACAATAGCTAATTTATTGGTAGAACAGTTTCACTGTGTTTGCACCCTGGCTCTTATTGTAGTTGTAGTCTACACCACATGCTGTGCCAACAATAGCTAATTTATTGGTAATGCAGTTTAACTGTGATTACCCCCGTGCTCTTAATGTAGGTGTAGTCTACACCACATGCTGTGCTAACAATAGCTAATTTATTGGTAGAGCAGTTTCACTCTGTTTGCACCCTGGCTCATATTGTAGTTGTAGTCTACACCACATGCTGTGCCAACAATAGCTAATTTATAGGTAATGCAGGTTCCCTGTGTTTGCCCCCTGGCTCTTATTGTAGGTGTAGTCTACACCACATGCTGTGCCAACAATAGCTAATTTATTGGTAATTCAGTTTCACTCTGTTTGCACCCTTGCTCTTATTGTAGGTGTAGTCTACACCACATGCTGTTCCAACAATAGCTAATTTATTGGTAATGCAGGTTCACTGTGTTTGCACCCTGGCTCTTATTGTAGGTGTTGACTACACCACATGCTGTGCCAACAATTGCTAATTTATTGGTAATGCAGTTTCACTGTATTTGCACCCTGGTTCTTATTGTAGGTGTTGTCTACACCACATGCTTTGCCAACAATAGCTAATTTATTGGTAATGCAGGTTCACTGTGTTTGCACCCTGGATCTTATTGTAGGTGTAGTCTACACCACATGCTGTGCTAACAATAGGTAATTTATTGGTAATGCAGGTTAACTGTGTTTGCACCCTGACTCTTATTTTAGGTGTAGTCTACACCACATGCTGTGCCAACAGTAGCTAATTTATTGGTGATTCAGGTTCACTGTGTTTGCACCCTGGTTCTTATTGTAGGTGTAGTCTACACCACATGCTGTGCCATCAATAGCTAATTTATTGGTAATGCAGGTTCACTGTGTTTGCACCCTGGCTCTTATTGTAGTTGTAGTCCACACCACATGCTCTGCCAACAATAGCTAATTTATTGGTAATGCAGTTTCACTGTGTTAGCACCCTGGCTCTTATTGTAGGTGTAGTCTACACCACATGCTCTGCCATCAATAGCTAATTTATTGGTAAAGCAGTTTCACTGTGTTTGCACCCTGGTTCTTATTGTAGGTGTAGTCTACACCACATGCTGTGCCAACAATAGCTAATTTATTGGTAATGCAGGTTCACTGTGTTTGGACCCTGACTCTTATTGTAGGTGTAGTCTACACCACATGCTGTGCCAACAATAACTAATTTATTGGTAATGCAGGTTCACTGTGTTTGCACCCTGACTCTTATTTTAGGTGTAGTCTACACCACATGCTGTGCCAACAGTAGCTAATTTATTGGTGATTCAGGTTCACTGTGTTTGCACCCTGGTTCTTATTGTAGGTGTAGTCTACACCACATGCTGTGCCATCAATAGCTAATTTATTGGTAATGCAGGTTCACTGTGTTTGCACCCTGGCTTTTATTGTAGTTGTAGTCCACACCACATGCTCTGCCAACAATAGCTAATTTATTGGTAATGCAGTTTCACTGTGTTAGCACCCTGGCTCTTATTGTTGGTGTAGTCTACACCACATGCTGTGCTAACAATAGCTAATTTATTGGCAATGCAGGTTCACTGTGTTTGCACCCTGGCTCTTATTGTAGTTGTAGTCCACACCACATGCTCTGCCAACAATAGCTAATTTATTGGTAATGCAGTTTCACTGTGTTAGCACCCTGGCTCTTATTGTAGGTGTAGTCTACACCACATGCTGTGCCAACAATAGCTAATTTATTGGTAATGCAGTTTCACTGTGTTTGCACCCTGACTCTTATTGTAGGTGTAGTCTACACCACATGCTGTGCCAACAATAGCTAATTTATTGGTAATGCAGTTTCACTGTGTTTGCACCCTGACTCTTATTGTGGGTGTAGTCTACACCACATGCTGTGCCAACAATAGCTAATTTATTGGTAGTTCAGTTTCACTCTGTTTGCCCCCTGACTCTTATTGTAGGTGTTGTCTACACCACATGCTGTGCCAACAATAGCTAATTTATTGGTAATGCAGTTTCACTGTGTTTGCACCCTGACTCTTATTGTAGGTGTAGTCTACACCACATGCTGTGCCAACAATAGCTAATTTATTGGTAATGCAGTTTCACTGTGTTTGCACCCTGACTCTTATTGTGGGTGTAGTCTACACCACATGCTGTGCCAACAATAGCTAATTTGTTGGTAATGCAGTTTCACTGTGTTTACAACCTGGTTCTTATTGTAGGTGTAGTCTACACCACATGCTGTGCCAACAATAGCTAATTTATTGGTAATGCAGGTTCACTGTGTTTGCACCCTAGCTCTTATTGTAGGTTTAGTCTACACCACATGCTGTCCTAACAGTAGCTAATTTATTGTTAATGCAGGTTCACTCTGTTTGCCCCCCAGCTCTTATTGTAGGCGTAGTCTACACCACATGCTGTGCCAACAATAGCTAATTAATTGGTAATGCAGTTTGTGTTTGCACCCTAGCTCTTATTGTAGGTGTAGTCTACACCACATGCAGTGCCAACAATAGCTAATTTATTGGTAATGCAGTTTCTCTGTGTTTGCACCCTAGCTCTTATTGTAGGTGTAGTCTACACCACATGCTGTGCCAACAATAGCTAATTAATTGGTAATGCAGTTTCTCTGTGTTTGCACCCTAGCTCTTATTGTAGGTGTAGTCTACACCACATGCAATGCCAACAATAGCTAATTTATTGGTAATGCAGGTTCACAGTGTTTGCACCCTGGCTCTTATTGTAGGTGTAGTCTACACCACATGCTGTGCCAACAACAGCTAATTTATTGGTAATGCAGGTTCACTGTGTTTGCCCCCTGGCTCTTACTGAGGGTGTAGTCTACACCACATGCTGTGAGAAAACAATAGCTAATTTATTGGTTATGCAGTTTCACTGTGTTTGCAACCAGGTTCTTACTGTATGTGTAGTCTACACCACATGCTGTGCCAACAATAGCTAATTTATTGGTAATGCAGGTTCACTGTGTTTGCACCCTAGCTCTTATTGTAGGTGTAGTCTACACCACATGCTGTCCTAACAGTAGCTAATTTATTGTTAATGCAGGTTCACTCAGTTTGCCCCCCAGCTCTTATTGTAGGTGTAGTCTACACCACATGCAGTGCCAACAATAGCTAATTTATTGGCAATGCAGGTTCACAGTGTTTGCACCCTGGCTCTTATTGTAGGTGTAGTCTACACCACATGCTGTGCCAACAATAGCTAATTTATAGGTAATGCAGGTACACTGTGTTTGCACCCTAGCTCTTATTGTAGGTGTAGTCTACACCACATGCTGTGCCAACAATAGCTAATTTATTGGTAATGCAGGTTCACTGTGTTTGCCCCCTGGCTCTTATTGTAGGTGTAGTCTACACCACATGCTGTCCTAACAATAGCCAATTTATTGATAATGCAGGTTCACTGTGTTTGTACCCTGACTCTTATTGTAGGTGTATTGTACACCACATGCTGTGCTAACAATAGCTAATTTATTGGTAATGCAGGTTCACTGTGTTTGCACCCTGACTCTTATTGTAAGTCTAGTCTACACCACATGCTGTGCCACCAATAGCTAATTTATTGGTAATGCAGGTTCACTGTGTTTGCACCCTGACTCTTATTGTAGGTGTAGTGTACACCACATGCTGTGCTAACAATAGCTAATTTATTGGTAATGCAGGTTCACTGTGTTTGCACCATGACTCTTATTGTAGGTCTAGTCTACACCACAAGCTGTGCTAACAATAGCTAATTTATTGGTAATGCTGGTTCAATGTGTTTGCATCCTGGCTCTTACTGTATGTGTAGTCTACACCACATGCTGTGCCAACAATAGCTAATTTATTGGTAATGCAGTTTCACTCTGTTTGCACCCTGACTCTTATTGTAGGTGTAGTCTACACCACATCCCGTGCCAACAATAGCTAATTTATTGGTAATGCAGGTTCACTGTGTTTTCCCCCTGACTCTTATTGTAGGTGTAGTCTGCACCACATGCTGCGCCAACAATAGCTAATTTATTGGTAATGCAGGTTCACTGTGTTTGCACCCTGGCTCTTATTGTGGGTATAGTTTACACCAAATGCTGTGCCAACAATAGCTAATTTGTTGGTAATGCAGTTTCACTGTGTTTGCACCCTGGCACTTATTGTAATTGTAGTCTACACCACATGCTGTGCCAACAATAGCTAATTTATTGGTAATGCAGATTCACTGTGTTTGCCCCCTGGCTCCTACTGTAGGTGTAGTCTACACCTCATACTGTGCCAACAATAGCTAATTTATTGGTAATATTGGTTCTCTGTGTTTGCACCCTGGCTTTTAATGTAGGTGTAGTCTACACCACATGCTGTGCCAACAATAGCTAATTTATTGGTAATGCAGGTTCACTGTGTTTGCACCCTTGCTCTTACTGAGGGTGTAGTCTACACCACATGCTGTGCCAACAATAGCTAATTTATTGGTAGTTCAGTTTCACTGTGTTTGCCCCCAGGCTCTTATTGTAGGTATAGTCTACACCACAAGCTATTCCAACAATTGCTAATTTATTGGTAATGCAGGTTCACTGTGTTTGCACCCTGGCTCGTATTGTAGGTGTAGTCTACACCACATGCTGTGCCAACAATAGCTAATTAACTGGTAATGCAGTTTCTCTGTGTTTGCACTCTGACTCTTATTGTAGGTATAGTCTACACCACATCCTGTGCCAACAATAGCTAATTTATTGGTAATGCAGTTTCACTGTGTTTACACCCTGGTTCTTATTGTAGGTGTAGTCTACACCACATGCTGTGCCAACAATAGCTAATTTATTGGTAGAACAGTTTCACTGTGTTTGCACACTGGCTCTTATAGTAGTTGTAGTCTACACCACATGCTGTGCCAACAATAGCTAATTTATTGGTAGAACAGTTTCACTGTGTTTGCACCCTGGCTCTTATTGTAGTTGTAGTCTACACCACATGCTGTGCCAACAATAGCTAATTTATTGGTAATGCAGTTTAACTGTGATTACCCCCGTGCTCTTAATGTAGGTGTAGTCTACACCACATGCTGTGCTAACAATAGCTAATTTATTGGTAGAGCAGTTTCACTCTGTTTGCACCCTGGCTCTTATTGTAGTTGTAGTCTACACCACATGCTGTGCCAACAATAGCTAATTTATAGGTAATGCAGGTTCCCTGTGTTTGCCCCCTGGCTCTTATTGTAGGTGTAGTCTACACCACATGCTGTGCCAACAATAGCTAATTTATTGGTAATTCAGTTTCACTCTGTTTGCACCCTTGCTCTTATTGTAGGTGTAGTCTACACCACATGCTGTTCCAACAATAGCTAATTTATTGGTAATGCAGGTTCACTGTGTTTGCACCCTGGCTCTTATTGTAGGTGTTGACTACACCACATGCTGTGCCAACAATTGCTAATTTATTGGTAATGGAGTTTCACTGTATTTGCACCCTGACTCTTATTGTAGGTGTAGTCTACACCACATGCTCTGTCAACAATAGCTAATTTTTTGTTAATGCAATTTCACTGTGTTTGCACCCTGGTTCTTATTGTAGGTGTTGTCTACACCACATGCTTTGCCAACAATAGCTAATTTATTGGTAATGCAGGTTCACTGTGTTTGCGCCCTGGATCTTATTGTAGGTGTAGTCTACACCACATGCTGTGCTAACAATAGCTAATTTATTGGTAATGCAGGTTAACTGTTTGCACCCTGCCTCTTATTTTAGGTGTAGTCTACACCACATGCTGTGCCAACAGTAGCTAATTTATTGGTGATTCAGGTTCACTGTGTTTGCACCCTGGTTCTTATTGTAGGTGTAGTCTACACCACATGCTGTGCCATCAATAGCTAATTTATTGGTAATGCAGGTTCACTGTGTTTGCACCCTGGCTCTTATTGTAGTTGTAGTCCACACCACATGCTCTGCCAACAATAGCTAATTTATTGGTAATGCAGTTTCACTGTGTTAGCACCCTGGCTCTTATTGTAGGTGTAGTCTACACCACATGCTCTGCCATCAATAGCTAATTTATTTGTAAAGCAGTTTCACTGTGTTTGCACCCTGGTTCTTATTGTAGGTGTAGTCTACACCACATGCTGTGCCAACAATAGCTAATTTATTGGTAATGCAGGCTCACTGTGTTTGGACCCTGACTCTTATTGTAGGTGTAGTCTACACCACATGCTGTGCCAACAATAACTAATTTATTGGTAATGCAGGTTCACTGTGTTTGCACCCTGACTCTCTTTTAGGTGTAGTCTACACCACATGCTGTGCCAACAGTAGCTAATTTATTGGTGATTCAGGTTCACTGTGTTTGCACCCTGGTTCTTATTGTAGGTGTAGTCTACACCACATGCTGTGCCATCAATAGCTAATTTATTGGTAATGCAGGTTCACTGTGTTTGCACCCTGGCTTTTATTGTAGTTGTAGTCCACACCACATGCTCTGCCAACAATAGCTAATTTATTGGTAATGCAGTTTCACTGTGTTAGCACCCTGGCTCTTATTGTTGGTCTAGTCTACACCACATGCTGTGCTAAAAATAGCTAATTTATTGGCAATGCAGGTTCACTGTGTTTGCACCCTGGCTCTTATTGTAGTTGTAGTCCACACCACATGCTCTGCCAACAATAGCTTATTTATTGGTAATGCAGTTTCACTGTGTTAGCACCCTGGCTCTTATTGTAGGTGTAGTCTACACCACATGCTGTGCCAACAATAGCTAATTTATCCGTTATGCAGTTTCACTGTGTTTGCACACTGTTTCTTATTGTAATTGTAGTCTACACCACATGCTGTGCCAACAATAGCTAATTTATTGGTAGTTCAGTTTCACTCTGTTTGCCCCCTGACTCTTATTGTAGGTGTTGTCTACACCACATGCTGTGCCAACAATAGCTAATTTATTGGTAATGCAGTTTCACTGTGTTTGCACCCTGACTCTTATTGTAGGTGTAGTCTACACCACATGCTGTGCCAACAATAGCTAATTTATTGGTAATGCAGTTTCACTGTGTTTGCACCCTGACTCTTATTGTGGGTGTAGTCTACACCACATGCTGTGCCAACAATAGCTAATTTGTTGGTAATGCAGTTTCACTGTGTTTACAACCTGGTTCTTATTGTAGGTGTAGTCTACACCACATGCTGTGCCAACAATAGCTAATTTATTGGTAATGCAGGTTCACTGTGTTTGCACCCTAGCTCTTATTGTAGGTGTAGTCTACACCACATGCTGTCCTAACAGTAGCTAATTTATTGTTAATGCAGGTTCACTCTGTTTGCCCCCCAGCTCTTATTGTAGGCGTAGTCTACACCACATGCTGTGCCAACAATAGCTAATTAATTGGTAATGCAGTTTGTGTTTGCACCCTAGCTCTTATTGTAGGTGTAGTCTACACCACATGCAGTGCCAACAATAGCTAATTTATTGGTAATGCAGTTCCTCTGTGTTTGCACCCTAGCTCTTATTGTAGGTGTAGTCTACACCACATGCTGTGCCAACAATAGCTAATTAATTGGTAATGCAGTTTCTCTGTGTTTGCACCCTAGCTCTTATTGTAGGTGTAGTCTACACCACATGCAATGCCAACAATAGCTAATTTATTGGTAATGCAGGTTCACAGTGTTTGCACCCTGGCTCTTATTGTAGGTGTAGTCTACACCACATGCTGTGCCAACAACAGCTAATTTATTGGTAATGCAGGTTCACTGTGTTTGCCCCCCCCCCAGCTATTATTGTAGGTGTAGTCTACACCACATGCTGTGCCAACAATAGCTAATTTATTGGTAAAGCAGTTTCACTGTATTTGCACACTGTTTCTTATTGTAGGTGTAGTCTACACCACATGCTGTGCCAACAATAGCTAATTTATTGGTAATGCAAGTTCACTGTGTTTGCACCCTGGCTCTTACTGAGGGTGTAGTCTACACCACATGCTGTGCCAACAATAGCTAATTTATTGGTAATGCAGTTTCTCTGTGTTTGCACCCTGACTCTTATTGTAGTTGTAGTCTACACCACATGCTGTGAGAAAACAATAGCTAATTTATTGGTTATGCAGTTTCACTGTGTTTGCAACCAGGTTCTTATTGTAGGTGTAGTCTACACCACATGCTGTGCCAACAATAGCTAATTTATTGGTAATGCAGGTTCACTGTGTTTGCACCCTAGCTCTTATTGTAGGTGTAGTCTACACCACATGCTGTCCTAACAGTAGCTAATTTATTGTTAATGCAGGTTCACTCTGTTTGCCCCCCAGCTCTTATTGTAGGTGTAGTCTACACCACATGCAGTGCCAACAATAGCTAATTTATTGGCAATGCAGGTTCACAGTGTTTGCACCCTGGCTCTTATTGTAGGTGTAGTCTACACCACATGCTGTGCCAACAATAGCTAATTTATTGGTAATGCAGGTACACTGTGTTTGCACCCTAGCTCTTATTGTAGGTTTAGTCTACACCACATGCTGTGCCAACAATAGCTAATTTATTGGTAATGCAGGTTCACTGTGTTTGCCCCCTGGCTCTTATTGTAGGTGTAGTCTACACCACATGCTGTCCTAACAATAGCCAATTTATTGATAATGCAGGTTCACTGTGTTTGTACCCTGACTCTTATTGTAGGTGTATTGTACACCACATGCTGTGCTAACAATAGCTAATTTATTGGTAATGCAGGTTCACTGTGTTTGCACCCTGACTCTTATTGTAAGTCTAGTCTACACCACATGCTGTGCCAACAATAGCAAATTTATTGGTAATGCAGGTTCACTGTGTTTGCACCCTGACTCTTATTGTAGGTGTAGTGTACACCACATGCTGTGCTAACAGTAGCTAATTTATTGGTAATGCAGGTTCACTGTGGTTGCACCATGACTCTTATTGTAGGTCTAGTCTACACCACAAGCTGTGCTAACAATAGCTAATTTATTGGTAATGCTGGTTCACTGTGTTTGCATCCTGGCTCTTACTGTATGTTTAGTCTACACCACATGCTGTGCCAACAATAGCTAATTTATTGGTAATGCAGTTTCACTCTGTTTGCACCCTGACTCTTATTGTAGGTGTAGTCTACACCACATCCCGTGCCAACAATAGCTAATTTAATGGTAATGCAGGTTCACTGTGTTTTCCCCCTGACTCTTATTGTAGGTGTAGTCTGCACCACATGCTGCGCCAACAATAGCTAATTTATTGGTAATGCAGGTTCACTGTGATTGCACCCTGGCTCTTACTGTGGGTATAGTCTACACCAAATGCTGTGCCAACAATAGCTAATTTGTTGGTAATGCAGTTTCACTGTGTTTGCACCCTGGCACTTATTGTAATTGTAGTCTACACCACATGCTGTGCCAACAATAGCTAATTTATTGGTAATGCAGGTTCACTGTGTTTGCCCCCTGGCTCCTACTGTAGGTGTAGTCTACACCTCATACTGTGCCAACAATAGCTAATTTATTGGTAATATTGGTTCTCTGTGTTTGCACCCTGGCTTTTAATGTAGGTGTAGTCTACACCACATGCTGTGCCAACAATAGCTAATTTATTGGTAATGCAGGTTCACTGTGTTTGCACCCTTGCTCTTACTGAGGGTGTAGTCTACACCACATGCTGTGCCAACAATAGCTAATTTATTGGTAGTTCAGTTTCACTGTGTTTGCCCCCAGGCTCTTATTGTAGGTATAGTCTACACCACATGCTATTCCAACAATTGCTAATTTATTGGTAATGCAGGTTCACTGTGTTTGCACCCTGGCTCGTATTGTAGGTGTAGTCTACACCACATGCTGTGCCAACAATAGCTAATTAACTGGTAATGCAGTTTCTCTGTGTTTGCACTCTGACTCTTATTGTAGGTATAGTCTACACCACATCCTGTGCCAACAATAGCTAATTTATTGGTAATGCAGTTTCACTGTGTTTGCACCCTGGCTCGTATTGTAGGTGTAGTCTACACCACATGCTGTGCCAACAATAGCTAATTAACTGGTAATGCAGTTTCTCTGTGTTTGCACTCTGACTCTTATTGTAGGCGTAGTCTACACCACATGCTGTGCCAACAATAGCTAATTAATTGGTAATGCAGTTTGTGTTTGCACCCTAGCTCTTATTGTAGGTGTAGTCTACACCACATGCAGTGCCAACAATAGCTAATTTATTGGTAATGCAGTTTCTCTGTGTTTGCACCCTAGCTCTTATTGTAGGTGTAGTCTACACCACATGCTGTGCCAACAATAGCTAATTAATTGGTAATGCAGTTTCTCTGTGTTTGCACCCTAGCTCTTATTGTAGGTGTAGTCTACACCACATGCAATGCCAACAATAGCTAATTTATTGGTAATGCAGGTTCACAGTGTTTGCACCCTGGCTCTTATTGTAGGTGTAGTCTACACCACATGCTGTGCCAACAACAGCTAATTTATTGGTAATGCAGGTTCACTGTGTTTGCCCCCTGGCTCTTACTGAGGGTGTAGTCTACACCACATGCTGTGAGAAAACAATAGCTAATTTATTGGTTATGCAGTTTCACTGTGTTTGCAACCAGGTTCTTACTGTATGTGTAGTCTACACCACATGCTGTGCCAACAATAGCTAATTTATTGGTAATGCAGGTTCACTGTGTTTGCACCCTAGCTCTTATTGTAGGTGTAGTCTACACCACATGCTGTCCTAACAGTAGCTAATTTATTGTTAATGCAGGTTCACTCTGTTTGCCCCCCAGCTCTTATTGTAGGTGTAGTCTACACCACATGCAGTGCCAACAATAGCTAATTTATTGGCAATGCAGGTTCACAGTGTTTGCACCCTGGCTCTTATTGTAGGTGTAGTCTACACCACATGCTGTGCCAACAATAGCTAATTTATAGGTAATGCAGGTACACTGTGTTTGCACCCTAGCTCTTATTGTAGGTGTAGTCTACACCACATGCTGTGCCAACAATAGCTAATTTATTGGTAATGCAGGTTCACTGTGTTTGCCCCCTGGCTCTTATTGTAGGTGTAGTCTACACCACATGCTGTCCTAACAATAGCCAATTTATTGATAATGCAGGTTCACTGTGTTTGTACCCTGACTCTTATTGTAGGTGTATTGTACACCACATGCTGTGCTAACAATAGCTAATTTATTGGTAATGCAGGTTCACTGTGTTTGCACCCTGACTCTTATTGTAAGTCTAGTCTACACCACATGCTGTGCCACCAATAGCTAATTTATTGGTAATGCAGGTTCACTGTGTTTGCACCCTGACTCTTATTGTAGGTGTAGTGTACACCACATGCTGTGCTAACAATAGCTAATTTATTGGTAATGCAGGTTCACTGTGTTTGCACCATGACTCTTATTGTAGGTCTAGTCTACACCACAAGCTGTGCTAACAATAGCTAATTTATTGGTAATGCTGGTTCAATGTGTTTGCATCCTGGCTCTTACTGTATGTGTAGTCTACACCACATGCTGTGCCAACAATAGCTAATTTATTGGTAATGCAGTTTCACTCTGTTTGCACCCTGACTCTTATTGTAGGTGTAGTCTACACCACATCCCGTGCCAACAATAGCTAATTTATTGGTAATGCAGGTTCACTGTGTTTTCCCCCTGACTCTTATTGTAGGTGTAGTCTGCACCACATGCTGCGCCAACAATAGCTAATTTATTGGTAATGCAGGTTCACTGTGTTTGCACCCTGGCTCTTACTGTGGGTATAGTCTACACCAAATGCTGTGCCAACAATAGCTAATTTGTTGGTAATGCAGTTTCACTGTGTTTGCACCCTGGCACTTATTGTAATTGTAGTCTACACCACATGCTGTGCCAACAATAGCTAATTTATTGGTAATGCAGATTCACTGTGTTTGCCCCCTGGCTCCTACTGTAGGTGTAGTCTACACCTCATACTGTGCCAACAATAGCTAATTTATTGGTAATATTGGTTCTCTGTGTTTGCACCCTGGCTTTTAATGTAGGTGTAGTCTACACCACATGCTGTGCCAACAATAGCTAATTTATTGGTAATGCAGGTTCACTGTGTTTGCACCCTTGCTCTTACTGAGGGTGTAGTCTACACCACATGCTGTGCCAACAATAGCTAATTTATTGGTAGTTCAGTTTCACTGTGTTTGCCCCCAGGCTCTTATTGTAGGTATAGTCTACACCACAAGCTATTCCAACAATTGCTAATTTATTGGTAATGCAGGTTCACTGTGTTTGCACCCTGGCTCGTATTGTAGGTGTAGTCTACACCACATGCTGTGCCAACAATAGCTAATTAACTGTTAATGCAGTTTCTCTGTGTTTGCACTCTGACTCTTATTGTAGGTATAGTCTACACCACATCCTGTGCCAACAATAGCTAATTTATTGGTAATGCAGTTTCACTGTGTTTACACCCTGGTTCTTATTGTAGGTGTAGTCTACACCACATGCTGTGCCAACAATAGCTAATTTATTGGTAGAACAGTTTCACTGTGTTTGCACACTGGCTCTTATAGTAGTTGTAGTCTACACCACATGCTGTGCCAACAATAGCTAATTTATTGGTAGAACAGTTTCACTGTGTTTGCACCCTGGCTCTTATTGTAGTTGTAGTCTACACCACATGCTGTGCCAACAATAGCTAATTTATTGGTAATGCAGTTTAACTGTGATTACCCCCGTGCTCTTAATGTAGGTGTAGTCTACACCACATGCTGTGCTAACAATAGCTAATTTATTGGTAGAGCAGTTTCACTCTGTTTGCACCCTGGCTCTTATTGTAGTTGTAGTCTACACCACATGCTGTGCCAACAATAGCTAATTTATAGGTAATGCAGGTTCCCTGTGTTTGCCCCCTGGCTCTTATTGTAGGTGTAGTCTACACCACATGCTGTGCCAACAATAGCTAATTTATTGGTAATTCAGTTTCACTCTGTTTGCACCCTTGCTCTTATTGTAGGTGTAGTCTACACCACATGCTGTTCCAACAATAGCTAATTTATTGGTAATGCAGGTTCACTGTGTTTGCACCCTGGCTCTTATTGTAGGTGTTGACTACACCACATGCTGTGCCAACAATTGCTAATTTATTGGTAATGCAGTTTCACTGTATTTGCACCCTGACTCTTATTGTAGGTGTAGTCTACACCACATGCTCTGTCAACAATAGCTAATTTTTTGTTAATGCAATTTCACTGTGTTTGCACCCTGGTTCTTATTGTAGGTGTTGTCTACACCACATGCTTTGCCAACAATAGCTAATTTATTGGTAATGCAGGTTCACTGTGTTTGCGCCCTGGATCTTATTGTAGGTGTAGTCTACACCACATGCTGTGCTAACAATAGCTAATTTATTGGTAATGCAGGTTAACTGTTTGCACCCTGCCTCTTATTTTAGGTGTAGTCTACACCACATGCTGTGCCAACAGTAGCTAATTTATTGGTGATTCAGGTTCACTGTGTTTGCACCCTGGTTCTTATTGTAGGTGTAGTCTACACCACATGCTGTGCCATCAATAGCTAATTTATTGGTAATGCAGGTTCACTGTGTTTGCACCCTGGCTCTTATTGTAGTTGTAGTCCACACCACATGCTCTGCCAACAATAGCTAATTTATTGGTAATGCAGTTTCACTGTGTTAGCACCCTGGCTCTTATTGTAGGTGTAGTCTACACCACATGCTCTGCCATCAATAGCTAATTTATTTGTAAAGCAGTTTCACTGTGTTTGCACCCTGGTTCTTATTGTAGGTGTAGTCTACACCACATGCTGTGCCAACAATAGCTAATTTATTGGTAATGCAGGTTCACTGTGTTTGGACCCTGACTCTTATTGTAGGTGTAGTCTACACCACATGCTGTGCCAACAATAACTAATTTATTGGTAATGCAGGTTCACTGTGTTTGCACCCTGACTCTCTTTTAGGTGTAGTCTACACCACATGCTGTGCCAACAGTAGCTAATTTATTGGTGATTCAGGTTCACTGTGTTTGCACCCTGGTTCTTATTGTAGGTGTAGTCTACACCACATGCTGTGCCATCAATAGCTAATTTATTGGTAATGCAGGTTCACTGTGTTTGCACCCTGGCTTTTATTGTAGTTGTAGTCCACACCACATGCTCTGCCAACAATAGCTAATTTATTGGTAATGCAGTTTCACTGTGTTAGCACCCTGGCTCTTATTGTTGGTCTAGTCTACACCACATGCTGTGCTAAAAATAGCTAATTTATTGGCAATGCAGGTTCACTGTGTTTGCACCCTGGCTCTTATTGTAGTTGTAGTCCACACCACATGCTCTGCCAACAATAGCTTATTTATTGGTAATGCAGTTTCACTGTGTTAGCACCCTGGCTCTTATTGTAGGTGTAGTCTACACCACATGCTGTGCCAACAATAGCTAATTTATCCGTTATGCAGTTTCACTGTGTTTGCACACTGTTTCTTATTGTAATTGTAGTCTACACCACATGCTGTGCCAACAATAGCTAATTTATTGGTAGTTCAGTTTCACTCTGTTTGCCCCCTGACTCTTATTGTAGGTGTTGTCTACACCACATGCTGTGCCAACAATAGCTAATTTATTGGTAATGCAGTTTCACTGTGTTTGCACCCTGACTCTTATTGTAGGTGTAGTCTACACCACATGCTGTGCCAACAATAGCTAATTTATTGGTAATGCAGTTTCACTGTGTTTGCACCCTGACTCTTATTGTGGGTGTAGTCTACACCACATGCTGTGCCAACAATAGCTAATTTGTTGGTAATGCAGTTTCACTGTGTTTACAACCTGGTTCTTATTGTAGGTGTAGTCTACACCACATGCTGTGCCAACAATAGCTAATTTATTGGTAATGCAGGTTCACTGTGTTTGCACCCTAGCTCTTATTGTAGGTGTAGTCTACACCACATGCTGTCCTAACAGTAGCTAATTTATTGTTAATGCAGGTTCACTCTGTTTGCCCCCCAGCTCTTATTGTAGGCGTAGTCTACACCACATGCTGTGCCAACAATAGCTAATTAATTGGTAATGCAGTTTGTGTTTGCACCCTAGCTCTTATTGTAGGTGTAGTCTACACCACATGCAGTGCCAACAATAGCTAATTTATTGGTAATGCAGTTCCTCTGTGTTTGCACCCTAGCTCTTATTGTAGGTGTAGTCTACACCACATGCTGTGCCAACAATAGCTAATTAATTGGTAATGCAGTTTCTCTGTGTTTGCACCCTAGCTCTTATTGTAGGTGTAGTCTACACCACATGCAATGCCAACAATAGCTAATTTATTGGTAATGCAGGTTCACAGTGTTTGCACCCTGGCTCTTATTGTAGGTGTAGTCTACACCACATGCTGTGCCAACAACAGCTAATTTATTGGTAATGCAGGTTCACTGTGTTTGCCCCCCCCCAGCTATTATTGTAGGTGTAGTCTACACCACATGCTGTGCCAACAATAGCTAATTTATTGGTAAAGCAGTTTCACTGTATTTGCACACTGTTTCTTATTGTAGGTGTAGTCTACACCACATGCTGTGCCAACAATAGCTAATTTATTGGTAATGCAAGTTCACTGTGTTTGCACCCTGGCTCTTACTGAGGGTGTAGTCTACACCACATGCTGTGCCAACAATAGCTAATTTATTGGTAATGCAGTTTCTCTGTGTTTGCACCCTGACTCTTATTGTAGTTGTAGTCTACACCACATGCTGTGAGAAAACAATAGCTAATTTATTGGTTATGCAGTTTCACTGTGTTTGCAACCAGGTTCTTATTGTAGGTGTAGTCTACACCACATGCTGTGCCAACAATAGCTAATTTATTGGTAATGCAGGTTCACTGTGTTTGCACCCTAGCTCTTATTGTAGGTGTAGTCTACACCACATGCTGTCCTAACAGTAGCTAATTTATTGTTAATGCAGGTTCACTCTGTTTGCCCCCCAGCTCTTATTGTAGGTGTAGTCTACACCACATGCAGTGCCAACAATAGCTAATTTATTGGCAATGCAGGTTCACAGTGTTTGCACCCTGGCTCTTATTGTAGGTGTAGTCTACACCACATGCTGTGCCAACAATAGCTAATTTATTGGTAATGCAGGTACACTGTGTTTGCACCCTAGCTCTTATTGTAGGTTTAGTCTACACCACATGCTGTGCCAACAATAGCTAATTTATTGGTAATGCAGGTTCACTGTGTTTGCCCCCTGGCTCTTATTGTAGGTGTAGTCTACACCACATGCTGTCCTAACAATAGCCAATTTATTGATAATGCAGGTTCACTGTGTTTGTACCCTGACTCTTATTGTAGGTGTATTGTACACCACATGCTGTGCTAACAATAGCTAATTTATTGGTAATGCAGGTTCACTGTGTTTGCACCCTGACTCTTATTGTAAGTCTAGTCTACACCACATGCTGTGCCAACAATAGCAAATTTATTGGTAATGCAGGTTCACTGTGTTTGCACCCTGACTCTTATTGTAGGTGTAGTGTACACCACATGCTGTGCTAACAGTAGCTAATTTATTGGTAATGCAGGTTCACTGTGGTTGCACCATGACTCTTATTGTAGGTCTAGTCTACACCACAAGCTGTGCTAACAATAGCTAATTTATTGGTAATGCTGGTTCACTGTGTTTGCATCCTGGCTCTTACTGTATGTTTAGTCTACACCACATGCTGTGCCAACAATAGCTAATTTATTGGTAATGCAGTTTCACTCTGTTTGCACCCTGACTCTTATTGTAGGTGTAGTCTACACCACATCCCGTGCCAACAATAGCTAATTTAATGGTAATGCAGGTTCACTGTGTTTTCCCCCTGACTCTTATTGTAGGTGTAGTCTGCACCACATGCTGCGCCAACAATAGCTAATTTATTGGTAATGCAGGTTCACTGTGATTGCACCCTGGCTCTTACTGTGGGTATAGTCTACACCAAATGCTGTGCCAACAATAGCTAATTTGTTGGTAATGCAGTTTCACTGTGTTTGCACCCTGGCACTTATTGTAATTGTAGTCTACACCACATGCTGTGCCAACAATAGCTAATTTATTGGTAATGCAGGTTCACTGTGTTTGCCCCCTGGCTCCTACTGTAGGTGTAGTCTACACCTCATACTGTGCCAACAATAGCTAATTTATTGGTAATATTGGTTCTCTGTGTTTGCACCCTGGCTTTTAATGTAGGTGTAGTCTACACCACATGCTGTGCCAACAATAGCTAATTTATTGGTAATGCAGGTTCACTGTGTTTGCACCCTTGCTCTTACTGAGGGTGTAGTCTACACCACATGCTGTGCCAACAATAGCTAATTTATTGGTAGTTCAGTTTCACTGTGTTTGCCCCCAGGCTCTTATTGTAGGTATAGTCTACACCACATGCTATTCCAACAATTGCTAATTTATTGGTAATGCAGGTTCACTGTGTTTGCACCCTGGCTCGTATTGTAGGTGTAGTCTACACCACATGCTGTGCCAACAATAGCTAATTAACTGGTAATGCAGTTTCTCTGTGTTTGCACTCTGACTCTTATTGTAGGTATAGTCTACACCACATCCTGTGCCAACAATAGCTAATTTATTGGTAATGCAGTTTCACTGTGTTTACACCCTGGTTCTTATTGTAGGTGTAGTCTACACCACATGCTGTGCCAACAATAGCTAATTTATTGGTAGAACAGTTTCACTGTGTTTGCACACTGGCTCTTATAGTAGTTGTAGTCTACACAACATGCTGTGCCAACAATAGCTAATTTATTGGTAGAACAGTTTCACTGTGTTTGCACCCTGGCTCTTATTGTAGTTGTAGTCTACACCACATGCTGTGCCAACAATAGCTAATTTATTGGTAATGCAGTTTAACTGTGATTACCCCCGTGCTCTTAATGTAGGTGTAGTCTACACCACATGCTGTGCTAACAATAGCTCATTTATTGGTAGAGCAGTTTCACTCTGTTTGCACCCTGGCTCTTATTGTAGTTGTAGTCTACACCACATGCTGTGCCAACAATAGCTAATTTATAGGTAATGCAGGTTCCCTGTGTTTGCCCCCTGGCTCTTATTGTAGGTGTAGTCTACACCACATGCTGTGCCAACAATAGCTAATTTATTGGTAATTCAGTTTCACTCTGTTTGCACCCTTGCTCTTATTGTAGGTGTAGTCTACACCACATGCTGTTCCAACAATAGCTAATTTATTGGTAATGCAGGTTCACTGTGTTTGCACCCTGGCTCTTATTGTAGGTGTTGACTACACCACATGCTGTGCCAACAATTGCTAATTTATTGGTAATGCAGTTTCACTGTATTTGCACCCTGACTCTTATTGTAGGTGTAGTCTACACCACATGCTCTGTCAACAATAGCTAATTTTTTGTTAATGCAATTTCACTGTGTTTGCACCCTGGTTCTTATTGTAGGTGTTGTCTACACCACATGCTTTGCCAACAATAGCTAATTTATTGGTAATGCAGGTTCACTCTGTTTGCACCCTGGATCTTATTGTAGGTGTAGTCTACACCACATGCTGTGCTAACAATAGCTAATTTATTGGTAATGCAGGTTAACTGTGTTTGCACCCTGACTCTTATTTTAGGTGTAGTCTACACCACATGCTGTGCCAACAGTAGCTAATTTATTGGTGATTCAGGTTCACTGTGTTTGCACCCTGGTTCTTATTGTAGGTGTAGTCTACACCACATGCTGTGCCATCAATAGCTAATTTATTGGTAATGCAGGTTCACTGTGTTTGCACCCTGGCTCTTATTGTAGTTGTAGTCCACACCACATGCTCTGCCAACAATAGCTAATTTATTGGTAATGCAGTTTCACTGTGTTAGCACCCTGGCTCTTATTGTAGGTGTAGTCTACACCACATGCTCTGCCATCAATAGCTAATTTATTGGTAATGCAGTTTCACTGTGTTTGCACCCTGGTTCTTATTGTAGGTGTAGTCTACACCACATGCTGTGCCAACAATAGCTAATTTATTGGTAATGCAGGTTCACTGTGTTTGGACCCTGACTCTTATTGTAGGTGTAGTCTACACCACATGCTGTGCCAACAATAACTAATTTATTGGTAATGCAGGTTCACTGTGTTTGCACCCTGACTCTTATTTTAGGTGTAGTCTACACCACATGCTGTGCCAACAGTAGCTAATTTATTGGTGATTCAGGTTCACTGTGTTTGCACCCTGGTTCTTATTGTAGGTGTAGTCTACACCACATGCTGTCCTAACAATAGCCAATTTATTGATAATGCAGGTTCACTGTGTTTGTACCCTGACTCTTATTGTAGGTGTATTGTACACCACATGCTGTGCTAACAATAGCTAATTTATTGGTAATGCAGGTTCACTGTGTTTGCACCCTGACTCTTATTGTAAGTCTAGTCTACACCACATGCTGTGCCACCAATAGCTAATTTATTGGTAATGCAGGTTCACTGTGTTTGCACCCTGACTCTTATTGTAGGTGTAGTGTACACCACATGCTGTGCTAACAATAGCTAATTTATTGGTAATGCAGGTTCACTGTGTTTGCACCATGACTCTTATTGTAGGTCTAGTCTACACCACAAGCTGTGCTAACAATAGCTAATTTATTGGTAATGCTGGTTCAATGTGTTTGCATCCTGGCTCTTACTGTATGTGTAGTCTACACCACATGCTGTGCCAACAATAGCTAATTTATTGGTAATGCAGTTTCACTCTGTTTGCACCCTGACTCTTATTGTAGGTGTAGTCTACACCACATCCCGTGCCAACAATAGCTAATTTATTGGTAATGCAGGTTCACTGTGTTTTCCCCCTGACTCTTATTGTAGGTGTAGTCTGCACCACATGCTGCGCCAACAATAGCTAATTTATTGGTAATGCAGGTTCACTGTGTTTGCACCCTGGCTCTTACTGTGGGTATAGTCTACACCAAATGCTGTGCCAACAATAGCTAATTTGTTGGTAATGCAGTTTCACTGTGTTTGCACCCTGGCACTTATTGTAATTGTAGTCTACACCACATGCTGTGCCAACAATAGCTAATTTATTGGTAATGCAGATTCACTGTGTTTGCCCCCTGGCTCCTACTGTAGGTGTAGTCTACACCTCATACTGTGCCAACAATAGCTAATTTATTGGTAATATTGGTTCTCTGTGTTTGCACCCTGGCTTTTAATGTAGGTGTAGTCTACACCACATGCTGTGCCAACAATAGCTAATTTATTGGTAATGCAGGTTCACTGTGTTTGCACCCTTGCTCTTACTGAGGGTGTAGTCTACACCACATGCTGTGCCAACAATAGCTAATTTATTGGTAGTTCAGTTTCACTGTGTTTGCCCCCAGGCTCTTATTGTAGGTATAGTCTACACAACAAGCTATTCCAACAATTGCTAATTTATTGGTAATGCAGGTTCACTGTGTTTGCACCCTGGCTCGTATTGTAGGTGTAGTCTACACCACATGCTGTGCCAACAATAGCTAATTAACTGTTAATGCAGTTTCTCTGTGTTTGCACTCTGACTCTTATTGTAGGTATAGTCTACACCACATCCTGTGCCAACAATAGCTAATTTATTGGTAATGCAGTTTCACTGTGTTTACACCCTGGTTCTTATTGTAGGTGTAGTCTACACCACATGCTGTGCCAACAATAGCTAATTTATTGGTAGAACAGTTTCACTGTGTTTGCACACTGGCTCTTATAGTAGTTGTAGTCTACACCACATGCTGTGCCAACAATAGCTAATTTATTGGTAGAACAGTTTCACTGTGTTTGCACCCTGGCTCTTATTGTAGTTGTAGTCTACACCACATGCTGTGCCAACAATAGCTAATTTATTGGTAATGCAGTTTAACTGTGATTACCCCCGTGCTCTTAATGTAGGTGTAGTCTACACCACATGCTGTGCTAACAATAGCTAATTTATTGGTAGAGCAGTTTCACTCTGTTTGCACCCTGGCTCTTATTGTAGTTGTAGTCTACACCACATGCTGTGCCAACAATAGCTAATTTATAGGTAATGCAGGTTCCCTGTGTTTGCCCCCTGGCTCTTATTGTAGGTGTAGTCTACACCACATGCTGTGCCAACAATAGCTAATTTATTGGTAATTCAGTTTCACTCTGTTTGCACCCTTGCTCTTATTGTAGGTGTAGTCTACACCACATGCTGTTCCAACAATAGCTAATTTATTGGTAATGCAGGTTCACTGTGTTTGCACCCTGGCTCTTATTGTAGGTGTTGACTACACCACATGCTGTGCCAACAATTGCTAATTTATTGGTAATGCAGTTTCACTGTATTTGCACCCTGACTCTTATTGTAGGTGTAGTCTACACCACATGCTCTGTCAACAATAGCTAATTTTTTGTTAATGCAATTTCACTGTGTTTGCACCCTGGTTCTTATTGTAGGTGTTGTCTACACCACATGCTTTGCCAACAATAGCTAATTTATTGGTAATGCAGGTTCACTGTGTTTGCGCCCTGGATCTTATTGTAGGTGTAGTCTACACCACATGCTGTGCTAACAATAGCTAATTTATTGGTAATGCAGGTTAACTGTTTGCACCCTGCCTCTTATTTTAGGTGTAGTCTACACCACATGCTGTGCCAACAGTAGCTAATTTATTGGTGATTCAGGTTCACTGTGTTTGCACCCTGGTTCTTATTGTAGGTGTAGTCTACACCACATGCTGTGCCATCAATAGCTAATTTATTGGTAATGCAGGTTCACTGTGTTTGCACCCTGGCTCTTATTGTAGTTGTAGTCCACACCACATGCTCTGCCAACAATAGCTAATTTATATAAATAATTCATGCTTTTGGGCTAATGCCGTGTGTATTTTTAATTTAAAACCATACGTTTCGGAGAAACCTTGCCTCCTTTTTCAATGGAAATAAACAATGTGGCCAAAGAAAGTATATCAATGAGATTACAAAAAATATAGATAAATTCCTCTGTTCGTCACCAGAGAGCAGCTGCCAGAAATAACTGTATGGACCATGGTGGAACGGCGGACAGAGTAGTAAGTACTACTCTGTCCGCCGTTCCACCATGGTCCATACAGTTATTTCTGGCAGCTGCTCTCTGGTGACGAACAGAGGAATTTATCTATATTTTTTGTAATCTCATTGATATACTTTCTTTGGCCACATTGTTTATTTCCATTGAAAAAGGAGGCAAGGTTTCTCCGAAACGTATGGTTTTAAATTAAAAATACACACGGCATTAGCCCAAAAGCATGAATTATTTATATAATAATCCGGGCCGTGAAAGCCTTAATATGCAAAATAGCTAATTTATTGGTAATGCAGTTTCACTGTGTTAGCACCCTGGCTCTTATTGTAGGTGTAGTCTACACCACATGCTCTGCCATCAATAGCTAATTTATTTGTAAAGCAGTTTCACTGTGTTTGCACCCTGGTTCTTATTGTAGGTGTAGTCTACACCACATGCTGTGCCAACAATAGCTAATTTATTGGTAATGCAGGTTCACTGTGTTTGGACCCTGACTCTTATTGTAGGTGTAGTCTACACCACATGCTGTGCCAACAATAACTAATTTATTGGTAATGCAGGTTCACTGTGTTTGCACCCTGACTCTCTTTTAGGTGTAGTCTACACCACATGCTGTGCCAACAGTAGCTAATTTATTGGTGATTCAGGTTCACTGTGTTTGCACCCTGGTTCTTATTGTAGGTGTAGTCTACACCACATGCTGTGCCATCAATAGCTAATTTATTGGTAATGCAGGTTCACTGTGTTTGCACCCTGGCTTTTATTGTAGTTGTAGTCCACACCACATGCTCTGCCAACAATAGCTAATTTATTGGTAATGCAGTTTCACTGTGTTAGCACCCTGGCTCTTATTGTTGGTCTAGTCTACACCACATGCTGTGCTAAAAATAGCTAATTTATTGGCAATGCAGGTTCACTGTGTTTGCACCCTGGCTCTTATTGTAGTTGTAGTCCACACCACATGCTCTGCCAACAATAGCTTATTTATTGGTAATGCAGTTTCACTGTGTTAGCACCCTGGCTCTTATTGTAGGTGTAGTCTACACCACATGCTGTGCCAACAATAGCTAATTTATCCGTTATGCAGTTTCACTGTGTTTGCACACTGTTTCTTATTGTAATTGTAGTCTACACCACATGCTGTGCCAACAATAGCTAATTTATTGGTAGTTCAGTTTCACTCTGTTTGCCCCCTGACTCTTATTGTAGGTGTTGTCTACACCACATGCTGTGCCAACAATAGCTAATTTATTGGTAATGCAGTTTCACTGTGTTTGCACCCTGACTCTTATTGTAGGTGTAGTCTACACCACATGCTGTGCCAACAATAGCTAATTTATTGGTAATGCAGTTTCACTGTGTTTGCACCCTGACTCTTATTGTGGGTGTAGTCTACACCACATGCTGTGCCAACAATAGCTAATTTGTTGGTAATGCAGTTTCACTGTGTTTACAACCTGGTTCTTATTGTAGGTGTAGTCTACACCACATGCTGTGCCAACAATAGCTAATTTATTGGTAATGCAGGTTCACTGTGTTTGCACCCTAGCTCTTATTGTAGGTGTAGTCTACACCACATGCTGTCCTAACAGTAGCTAATTTATTGTTAATGCAGGTTCACTCTGTTTGCCCCCCAGCTCTTATTGTAGGCGTAGTCTACACCACATGCTGTGCCAACAATAGCTAATTAATTGGTAATGCAGTTTGTGTTTGCACCCTAGCTCTTATTGTAGGTGTAGTCTACACCACATGCAGTGCCAACAATAGCTAATTTATTGGTAATGCAGTTCCTCTGTGTTTGCACCCTAGCTCTTATTGTAGGTGTAGTCTACACCACATGCTGTGCCAACAATAGCTAATTAATTGGTAATGCAGTTTCTCTGTGTTTGCACCCTAGCTCTTATTGTAGGTGTAGTCTACACCACATGCAATGCCAACAATAGCTAATTTATTGGTAATGCAGGTTCACAGTGTTTGCACCCTGGCTCTTATTGTAGGTGTAGTCTACACCACATGCTGTGCCAACAACAGCTAATTTATTGGTAATGCAGGTTCACTGTGTTTGCCCCCCCCCCAGCTATTATTGTAGGTGTAGTCTACACCACATGCTGTGCCAACAATAGCTAATTTATTGGTAAAGCAGTTTCACTGTATTTGCACACTGTTTCTTATTGTAGGTGTAGTCTACACCACATGCTGTGCCAACAATAGCTAATTTATTGGTAATGCAAGTTCACTGTGTTTGCACCCTGGCTCTTACTGAGGGTGTAGTCTACACCACATGCTGTGCCAACAATAGCTAATTTATTGGTAATGCAGTTTCTCTGTGTTTGCACCCTGACTCTTATTGTAGTTGTAGTCTACACCACATGCTGTGAGAAAACAATAGCTAATTTATTGGTTATGCAGTTTCACTGTGTTTGCAACCAGGTTCTTATTGTAGGTGTAGTCTACACCACATGCTGTGCCAACAATAGCTAATTTATTGGTAATGCAGGTTCACTGTGTTTGCACCCTAGCTCTTATTGTAGGTGTAGTCTACACCACATGCTGTCCTAACAGTAGCTAATTTATTGTTAATGCAGGTTCACTCTGTTTGCCCCCCAGCTCTTATTGTAGGTGTAGTCTACACCACATGCAGTGCCAACAATAGCTAATTTATTGGCAATGCAGGTTCACAGTGTTTGCACCCTGGCTCTTATTGTAGGTGTAGTCTACACCACATGCTGTGCCAACAATAGCTAATTTATTGGTAATGCAGGTACACTGTGTTTGCACCCTAGCTCTTATTGTAGGTTTAGTCTACACCACATGCTGTGCCAACAATAGCTAATTTATTGGTAATGCAGGTTCACTGTGTTTGCCCCCTGGCTCTTATTGTAGGTGTAGTCTACACCACATGCTGTCCTAACAATAGCCAATTTATTGATAATGCAGGTTCACTCTGTTTGTACCCTGACTCTTATTGTAGGTGTATTGTACACCACATGCTGTGCTAACAATAGCTAATTTATTGGTAATGCAGGTTCACTGTGTTTGCACCCTGACTCTTATTGTAAGTCTAGTCTACACCACATGCTGTGCCAACAATAGCAAATTTATTGGTAATGCAGGTTCACTGTGTTTGCACCCTGACTCTTATTGTAGGTGTAGTGTACACCACATGCTGTGCTAACAGTAGCTAATTTATTGGTAATGCAGGTTCACTGTGGTTGCACCATGACTCTTATTGTAGGTCTAGTCTACACCACAAGCTGTGCTAACAATAGCTAATTTATTGGTAATGCTGGTTCACTGTGTTTGCATCCTGGCTCTTACTGTATGTTTAGTCTACACCACATGCTGTGCCAACAATAGCTAATTTATTGGTAATGCAGTTTCACTCTGTTTGCACCCTGACTCTTATTGTAGGTGTAGTCTACACCACATCCCGTGCCAACAATAGCTAATTTAATGGTAATGCAGGTTCACTGTGTTTTCCCCCTGACTCTTATTGTAGGTGTAGTCTGCACCACATGCTGCGCCAACAATAGCTAATTTATTGGTAATGCAGGTTCACTGTGATTGCACCCTGGCTCTTACTGTGGGTATAGTCTACACCAAATGCTGTGCCAACAATAGCTAATTTGTTGGTAATGCAGTTTCACTGTGTTTGCACCCTGGCACTTATTGTAATTGTAGTCTACACCACATGCTGTGCCAACAATAGCTAATTTATTGGTAATGCAGGTTCACTGTGTTTGCCCCCTGGCTCCTACTGTAGGTGTAGTCTACACCTCATACTGTGCCAACAATAGCTAATTTATTGGTAATATTGGTTCTCTGTGTTTGCACCCTGGCTTTTAATGTAGGTGTAGTCTACACCACATGCTGTGCCAACAATAGCTAATTTATTGGTAATGCAGGTTCACTGTGTTTGCACCCTTGCTCTTACTGAGGGTGTAGTCTACACCACATGCTGTGCCAACAATAGCTAATTTATTGGTAGTTCAGTTTCACTGTGTTTGCCCCCAGGCTCTTATTGTAGGTATAGTCTACACCACATGCTATTCCAACAATTGCTAATTTATTGGTAATGCAGGTTCACTGTGTTTGCACCCTGGCTCGTATTGTAGGTGTAGTCTACACCACATGCTGTGCCAACAATAGCTAATTAACTGGTAATGCAGTTTCTCTGTGTTTGCACTCTGACTCTTATTGTAGGTATAGTCTACACCACATCCTGTGCCAACAATAGCTAATTTATTGGTAATGCAGTTTCACTGTGTTTACACCCTGGTTCTTATTGTAGGTGTAGTCTACACCACATGCTGTGCCAACAATAGCTAATTTATTGGTAGAACAGTTTCACTGTGTTTGCACACTGGCTCTTATAGTAGTTGTAGTCTACACCACATGCTGTGCCAACAATAGCTAATTTATTGGTAGAACAGTTTCACTGTGTTTGCACCCTGGCTCTTATTGTAGTTGTAGTCTACACCACATGCTGTGCCAACAATAGCTAATTTATTGGTAATGCAGTTTAACTGTGATTACCCCCGTGCTCTTAATGTAGGTGTAGTCTACACCACATGCTGTGCTAACAATAGCTCATTTATTGGTAGAGCAGTTTCACTCTGTTTGCACCCTGGCTCTTATTGTAGTTGTAGTCTACACCACATGCTGTGCCAACAATAGCTAATTTATAGGTAATGCAGGTTCCCTGTGTTTGCCCCCTGGCTCTTATTGTAGGTGTAGTCTACACCACATGCTGTGCCAACAATAGCTAATTTATTGGTAATTCAGTTACACTCTGTTTGCACCCTTGCTCTTATTGTAGGTGTAGTCTACACCACATGCTGTTCCAACAATAGCTAATTTATTGGTAATGCAGGTTCACTGTGTTTGCACCCTGGCTCTTATTGTAGGTGTTGACTACACCACATGCTGTGCCAACAATTGCTAATTTATTGGTAATGCAGTTTCACTGTATTTGCACCCTGACTCTTATTGTAGGTGTAGTCTACACCACATGCTCTGTCAACAATAGCTAATTTTTTGTTAATGCAATTTCACTGTGTTTGCACCCTGGTTCTTATTGTAGGTGTTGTCTACACCACATGCTTTGCCAACAATAGCTAATTTATTGGTAATGCAGGTTCACTGTGTTTGCACCCTGGATCTTATTGTAGGTGTAGTCTACACCACATGCTGTGCTAACAATAGCTAATTTATTGGTAATGCAGGTTAACTGTGTTTGCACCCTGACTCTTATTTTAGGTGTAGTCTACACCACATGCTGTGCCAACAGTAGCTAATTTATTGGTGATTCAGGTTCACTGTGTTTGCACCCTGGTTCTTATTGTAGGTGTAGTCTACACCACATGCTGTGCCATCAATAGCTAATTTATTGGTAATGCAGGTTCACTGTGTTTGCACCCTGGCTCTTATTGTAGTTGTAGTCCACACCACATGCTCTGCCAACAATAGCTAATTTATTGGTAATGCAGTTTCACTGTGTTAGCACCCTGGCTCTTATTGTAGGTGTAGTCTACACCACATGCTCTGCCATCAATAGCTAATTTATTGGTAATGCAGTTTCACTGTGTTTGCACCCTGGTTCTTATTGTAGGTGTAGTCTACACCACATGCTGTGCCAACAATAGCTAATTTATTGGTAATGCAGGTTCACTGTGTTTGGACCCTGACTCTTATTGTAGGTGTAGTCTACACCACATGCTGTGCCAACAATAACTAATTTATTGGTAATGCAGGTTCACTGTGTTTGCACCCTGACTCTTATTTTAGGTGTAGTCTACACCACATGCTGTGCCAACAGTAGCTAATTTATTGGTGATTCAGGTTCACTGTGTTTGCACCCTGGTTCTTATTGTAGGTGTAGTCTACACCACATGCTGTGCCATCAATAGCTAATTTATTGGTAATGCAGGTTCACTGTGTTTGCACCCTGGCTTTTATTGTAGTTGTAGTCCACACCACATGCTCTGCCAACAATAGCTAATTTATTGGTAATGCAGTTTCACTGTGTTAGCACCCTGGCTCTTATTGTTGGTGTAGTCTACACCACATGCTCTGCTAACAATAGCTAATTTATTGGCAATGCAGGTTCACTGTGTTTGCACCCTGGCTCTTATTGTAGTTGTAGTCCACACCACATGCTCTGCCAACAATAGCTTATTTATTGGTAATGCAGTTTCACTGTGTTAGCACCCTGGCTCTTATTGTAGGTGTAGTCTACACCACATGCTGTGCCAACAATAGCTAATTTATCCGTTATGCAGTTTCACTGTGTTTGCACACTGTTTCTTATTGTAATTGTAGTCTACACCACATGCTGTGCCAACAATAGCTAATTTATTGGTAGTTCAGTTTCACTCTGTTTGCCCCCTGACTCTTATTGTAGGTGTTGTCTACACCACATGCTGTGCCAACAATAGCTAATTTATTGGTAATGCAGTTTCACTGTGTTTGCACCCTGACTCTTATTGTAGGTGTAGTCTACACCACATGCTGTGCCAACAATAGCTAATTTATTGGTAATGCAGTTTCACTGTGTTTGCACCCTGACTCTTATTGTGGGTGTAGTCTACACCACATGCTGTGCCAACAATAGCTAATTTGTTGGTAATGCAGTTTCACTGTGTTTACAACCTGGTTCTTATTGTAGGTGTAGTCTACACCACATGCTGTGCCAACAATAGCTAATTTATTGGTAATGCAGGTTCACTGTGTTTGCACCCTAGCTCTTATTGTAGGTGTAGTCTACACCACATGCTGTCCTAACAGTAGCTAATTTATTGTTAATGCAGGTTCACTCTGTTTGCTCCCCAGCTCTTATTGTAGGCGTAGTCTACACCACATGCTGTGCCAACAATAGCTAATTAATTGGTAATGCAGTTTGTGTTTGCACCCTAGCTCTTATTGTAGGTGTAGTCTACACCACATGCAGTGCCAACAATAGCTAATTTATTGGTAATGCAGTTTCTCTGTGTTTGCACCCTAGCTCTTATTGTAGGTGTAGTCTACACCACATGCTGTGCCAACAATAGCTAATTAATTGGTAATGAAGTTTCTCTGTGTTTGCACCCTAGCTCTTATTGTAGGTGTAGTCTACACCACATGCAATGCCAACAATAGCTAATTTATTGGTAATGCAGGTTCACAGTCTTTGCACCCTGGCTCTTATTGTAGGTGTAGTCTACACCACATGCTGTGCCAACAACAGCTAATTTATTGGTAATGCAGGTTCACTGTGTTTGCCCCCCCCCCCCAGCTCTTATTGTAGGTGTAGTCTACACCACATGCTGTGCCAACAATAGCTAATTTATTGGTAAAGCAATTTCACTGTATTTGCACACTGTTTCTTATTGTAGGTGTAGTCTACACCACATGCTGTGCCAACAATAGCTAATTTATTGGTAATGCAAGTTCACTGTGTTTGCACCCTGCCTCATACTGAGGGTGTAGTCTACACCACATGCTGTGCCAACAATAGCTAATTTATTGGTAATGCAGTTTCTCTGTGTTTGCACCCTGACTCTTATTGTAGTTGTAGTCTACACCACATGCTGTGAGAAAACAATAGCTAATTTTTTTGGTTATGCAGTTTCACTGTGTTTGCAACCAGGTTCTTATTGTACGTTTAGTCTACACCACATGCTGTGCCAACAATAGCTAATTTATTGGTAATGCAGGTTCACTGTGTTTGCACCCTAGCTCTTATTGTAGGTGTAGTCTACACCACATGCTGTCCTAACAGTAGCTAATTTATTGTTAATGCAGGTTCACTCTGTTTGCCCCCCAGCTCTTATTGTAGGTGTAGTCTACACCACATGCAGTGCCAACAATAGCTAATTTATTGGCAATGCAGGTTCACAGTGTTTGCACCCTGGCTCTTATTGTAGGTGTAGTCTACACCACATGCTGTGCCAACAATAGCTAATTTATTGGTAATGCAGGTACACTGTGTTTGCACCCTAGCTCTTATTGTAGGTGTAGTCTACACCACATGCTGTGCCAACAATAGCTAATTTATTGGTAATGCAGGTTCACTGTGTTTGCCCCCTGGCTCTTATTGTAGGTGTAGTCTACACCACATGCTGTCCTAACAATAGCCAATTTATTGATAATGCAGGTTCACTGTGTTTGTACCCTGACTCTTATTGTAGGTGTATTGTACACCACATGCTGTGCTAACAATAGCTAATTTATTGGTAATGCAGGTTCACTGTGTTTGCACCCTGACTCTTATTGTAAGTCTAGTCTACACCACATGCTGTGCCAACAATAGCTAATTTATTGGTAATGCAGGTTCACTGTGTTTGCACCCTGACTCTTATTGTAGGTGTAGTGTACACCACATGCTGTGCTAACAATAGCTAATTTATTGGTAATGCAGGTTCACTGTGTTTGCACCATGACTCTTATTGTAGGTCTAGTCTACACCACAAGCTGTGCTAACAATAGCTAATTTATTGGTAATGCTGGTTCACTGTGTTTGCCCCTGGGTTTTACTGTAGGTGTAGTCTACACCACATGCTGTGCCAACAATAGCTAATTTATTGGTAATGCTGGTTCACTGTGTTTGCACCCTGACTCTTATTGTAGGTCTAGTCTACACCACAAGCTGTGCTAACAATAGCTAATTTATTGGTAATGCTGGTTCACTGTGTTTGCCCCTGGCTTTTACTGTAGGTGTAGTCTACACCACATGCTGTGCCAACAATAGCTAATTTATTGGTAATGCAGGTTCACTGTGTTTGCACCCTGGCTCTTATTGTAGGTGTAGTCTACACCACATGCTGTGCCAACAATAGCTAATTTATTGGTAATGCAGGTTCACTGTGTTTGCACCCTGACTCTTATTGTATGTGTAGTGTACACCACATGCTGTGCTAACAATAGCTAATTTATTGGTAATGCAGTTTCACTGTGTTTGCACCCTGACTCTTATTGTAGGTGCAGTGTACACCACATGCTGTGCTAACAATAGCTAATTTATTGGTAATGCAGGTTCACTGTGTTTGCTCCTGGCTCTTATTGTAGGTGTAGTCTACACCACATGCTGTGCCAACAATAGCTAATTTATTGGTAATGCTGGTTCACTGTGTTTGCATCCTGGCTCTTATTGTAGGTGTAGTCTACACCAGATGCCGTGCTAACAATAGCTAATTTATTGGTAATGCTGGTTCACTGTGTTTGCACCCTGGCTCTTATTGTAGGTGTAGTCTCCACCACATGCTGTGCTAACTATAGATAATTTATTGGTAATGTAGGTTAACTGTGTTTGCACCCTGACTCTTATTGTAGGTGTAGTCTACACCAAATGCTGTGCCAACAATAGCTAATTATTGGTAATACAGGTTAACTGTGTTTGCACCCTGACTCTTATTGTAGGTGTAGTCTACACCACATGCTGTGCTAACATTAGCTAATTTATTGGTAGAGCAGTTTCACTGAGTTTGCACCCTGGCTCTTATTGTAGTTGTAGTCTACACCACATGCTGTGCCAACAATAGCTAATTTATTGGTAATGCAGTTTCACTGTGTTTGCACCCTGACTCTTATCATAGGTGTAGTCTACACCACATGCTGTGCCAACAATAGCTAATTTATTGTAAATGCAGTTTCACTGTGTTTGCACCCTGGCTCTTATTGTAGGTGTAGTCTACACCACATGCCGTGCCAACAATAGCTAATTTATTGTTAATGCAGTTTCACTCTGTTTGCACCCAGACCCTTATTTTTGGTGTAGTCTACACCACATGCTGTGCCAACAATAGCTAATTTATTGGTAATGCAGGTTCACTGTGTTTTGAACCCTGACTCTTAGTGTAGGTGTAGTCTACACCACATGCTGTGCCAACAATAGCTAATTTATTTGTAATGCAGGTTCACTGTGTTTGCACCCTGGCTCTTATTGTGGGTGTAGTCTACACCACATGCTGTGCTAACAATAGCTAATTTATTGGTAATGCAGGTTAACTGTGTTTGCACCCTGACTCTTATTTTAGGTGTAGTCTACACCACATGCTGTGCCAACAATAGCTAATTTATTGGTAATGCTGGTTCACTGTGTTTGCATCCTGGCTCTTATTGTAGGTGTAGTCTACACCAGATGCCGTGCTAACAATAGCTAATTTATTGGTAATGCTGGTTCACTGTGTTTGCACCCTGGCTCTTATTGTAGGTGTAGTCTCCACCACATGCTGTGCTAACTATAGCTAATTTATTGGTAATGTAGGTTAACTGAGTTTGCACCCTGACTCTTATTGTAGGTGTAGTCTACACCAAATGCTGTGCCAACAATAGCTAATTATTGGTAATACAGGTTAACTGTGTTTGCACCCTGACTCTTATTGTAGGTGTAGTCTACACCACATGCTGTGCTAACATTAGCTAATTTATTGGTAGAGCAATTTCACTGTGATTGCACCCTGGCTCTTATTGTAGTTGTAGTCTACACCACATGCTGTGACAACAATAGCTAATTTATTGGTAATGCAGTTTAACTGTGATTGCACCCTGGCTCTTATTGTAGGTGTAGTCTACACCACATGCTGTGACATCAATAGCTAATTTATTGGTAGTTCAATTTCACTGTGTTTGCCCCCTGGCTCTTATTGTAGGTATAGTCTACACCACATGCTGTTCCAACAATAGCTAATTTATTGGTAATTCAGGTTCACTGTGTTTGCACCTTGGCTCTTATTGTAGGTGTAGTCTACACCACATGCTGTTCCAACAATAGCTAATTTATTGGTAATGCAGGTTCACTGTGTTTGCACCCTGGCTCTTATTGTAGGTGTAGTCTACACCACATGCTGTGATAACAATAGCTAATTTATTGGTAATGCAGTTTCACTGTGTTTGCACCCTGGCTCTTATTGTAGGTGTAGTCTACACCACATGCCTTGCCAACAATAGCTAATTTATTGTTAATGCAGTTTCACTGTGTTTGCACCCAGACCCTTATTTTTGGTGTAGTCTACACCACATGCTGTGCCAACAATAGCTAATTTATTGGTAATGCAGGTTCACTGTGTTTTGAACCCTGACTCTTAGTGTAGGTGTAGTCTACACCACATGCTGTGCCAACAATAGCTAATTTATTGGTAATGCAGTTTCACTGTGTTTGCACCCTGACTCTTATCATAGGTGTAGTCTACACCACATGCTGTGCCAACAATAGCTAATTTATTGTAAATGCAGTTTCACTGTGTTTGCACCCTGGCTCTTATTGTAGGTGTAGTCTACTCCACATGCTATGCTAACAATAGCTAATTTATTGGTAATGCAGGTTCACTGTGTTAGCCCCCTGAACCTTATTGTAGGTGTAGTCTACACCACATGCTGTGCTAACAATAGCTAATTTATTGGTAGAGCTGTTTCACTGAGTTTGCACCCTGGCTCTTATTGTAGTTGTAGTCTACACCACATGCTGTGCCAACAATAGCTAATTTATTGGTAATGCAGTTTCACTGTGTTTGCACCCTGACTCTTATCATAGGTGTAGTCTACACCACATGCTGTGCCAACAATAGCTAATTTATTGTAAATGCAGTTTCACTGTGTTTGCACCCTGGCTCTTATTGTAGGTGTAGTCTACACCACATGCCTTGCCAACAATAGCTAATTTATTGTTAATGCAGTTTCACTGTGTTTGCACCCAGACCCTTATTTTTGGTGTAGTCTACACCACATGCTGTGCCAACAATAGCTAATTTATTGGTAATGCAGGTTCACTGTGTTTTGAACCCTGACTCTTAGTGTAGGTGTAGTCTACACCACATGCTGTGCCAACAATAGCTAATTTATTGGTAATGCAGGTTCACTGTGTTTGCACCCTGGTTCTTATTGTAGGTGTAGTCTACACCACATGCTGTGCCAACAATAGCTAATTTATTGGTAATGCAGGTTCACTGTGTTTGCACCCTAGCTCTTATTGTGGGTGTAGTCTACACCACATGCTGTGCCAACAATAGCTAATTTGTTGGTAATGCAGTTTCACTGTGTTTACAACCTGGTTCTTATTGTAGGTGTAGTCTACACCACATGCTGTGCCAACAATAGCTAATTTATTGGTAATGCAGGTTCACTGTGTTTGCACCCTAGCTCTTATTGTAGGTGTAGTCTACACCACATGCTGTCCTAACAGTAGCTAATTTATTGTTAATGCAGGTTCACTCTGTTTGCTCCCCAGCTCTTATTGTAGGCGTAGTCTACACCACATGCTGTGCCAACAATAGCTAATTAATTGGTAATGCAGTTTGTGTTTGCACCCTAGCTCTTATTGTAGGTGTAGTCTACACCACATGCAGTGCCAACAATAGCTAATTTATTGGTAATGCAGTTTCTCTGTGTTTGCACCCTAGCTCTTATTGTAGGTGTAGTCTACACCACATGCTGTGCCAACAATAGCTAATTAATTGGTAATGAAGTTTCTCTGTGTTTGCACCCTAGCTCTTATTGTAGGTGTAGTCTACACCACATGCAATGCCAACAATAGCTAATTTATTGGTAATGCAGGTTCACAGTCTTTGCACCCTGGCTCTTATTGTAGGTGTAGTCTACACCACATGCTGTGCCAACAACAGCTAATTTATTGGTAATGCAGGTTCACTCTGTTTGCCCCCCCCCCAGCTCTTATTGTAGGTGTAGTCTACACCACATGCTGTGCCAACAATAGCTAATTTATTGGTAAAGCAATTTCACTGTATTTGCACACTGTTTCTTATTGTAGGTGTAGTCTACACCACATGCTGTGCCAACAATAGCTAATTTATTGGTAATGCAAGTTCACTGTGTTTGCACCCTGCCTCTTACTGAGGGTGTAGTCTACACCACATGCTGTGCCAACAATAGCTAATTTATTGGTAATGCAGTTTCTCTGTGTTTGCACCCTGACTCTTATTGTAGTTGTAGTCTACACCACATGCTGTGAGAAAACAATAGCTAATTTATTGGTTATGCAGTTTCACTGTGTTTGCAACCAGGTTCTTATTGTAGGTTTAGTCTACACCACATGCTGTGCCAACAATAGCTAATTTATTGGTAATGCAGGTTCACTGTGTTTGCACCCTAGCTCTTATTGTAGGTGTAGTCTACACCACATGCTGTCCTAACAGTAGCTAATTTATTGTTAATGCAGGTTCACTCTGTTTGCCCCCCAGCTCTTATTGTAGGTGTAGTCTACACCACATGCAGTGCCAACAATAGCTAATTTATTGGCAATGCAGGTTCACAGTGTTTGCACCCTGGCTCTTATTGTAGGTGTAGTCTACACCACATGCTGTGCCAACAATAGCTAATTTATTGGTAATGCAGGTACACTGTGTTTGCACCCTAGCTCTTATTGTAGGTGTAGTCTACACCACATGCTGTGCCAACAATAGCTAATTTATTGGTAATGCAGGTTCACTGTGTTTGCCCCCTGGCTCTTATTGTAGGTGTAGTCTACACCACATGCTGTCCTAACAATAGCCAATTTATTGATAATGCAGGTTCACTGTGTTTGTACCCTGACTCTTATTGTAGGTGTATTGTACACCACATGCTGTGCTAACAATAGCTAATTTATTGGTAATGCAGGTTCACTGTGTTTGCACCCTGACTCTTATTGTAAGTCTAGTCCACACCACATGCTGTGCCAACAATAGCTAATTTATTGGTAATGCAGGTTCACTGTGTTTGCACCCTGACTCTTATTGTAGGTGTAGTGTACACCACATGCTGTGCTAACAATAGCTAATTTATTGGTAATGCAGGTTCACTGTGTTTGCACCATGACTCTTATTGTAGGTCTAGTCTACACCACAAGCTGTGCTAACAATAGCTAATTTATTGGTAATGCTGGTTCACTGTGTTTGCCCCTGGGTTTTACTGTAGGTGTAGTCTACACCACATGCTGTGCCAACAATAGCTAATTTATTGGTAATGCTGGTTCACTGTGTTTGCACCCTGACTCTTATTGTAGGTCTAGTCTACACCACAAGCTGTGCTAACAATAGCTAATTTATTGGTAATGCTGGTTCACTGTGTTTGCCCCTGGCTTTTACTGTAGGTGTAGTCTACACCACATGCTGTGCCAACAATAGCTAATTTATTGGTAATGCAGGTTCACTGTGTTTGCACCCTGGCTCTTATTGTAGGTGTAGTCTACACCACATGCTGTGCCAACAATAGCTAATTTATTGGTAATGCAGGTTCACTGTGTTTGCACCCTGACTCTTATTGTATGTGTAGTGTACACCACATGCTGTGCTAACAATAGCTAATTTATTGGTAATGCAGTTTCACTGTGTTTGCACCCTGACTCTTATTGTAGGTGCAGTGTACACCACATGCTGTGCTAACAATAGCTAATTTATTGGTAATGCAGGTTCACTGTGTTTGCTCCTGGCTCTTATTGTAGGTGTAGTCTACACCACATGCTGTGCCAACAATAGCTAATTTATTGGTAATGCTGGTTCACTGTGTTTGCATCCTGGCTCTTATTGTAGGTGTAGTCTACACCAGATGCCGTGCTAACAATAGCTAATTTATTGGTAATGCTGGTTCACTGTGTTTGCACCCTGGCTCTTATTGTAGGTGTAGTCTCCACCACATGCTGTGCTAACTATAGATAATTTATTGGTAATGTAGGTTAACTGTGTTTGCACCCTGACTCTTATTGTAGGTGTAGTCTACACCAAATGCTGTGCCAACAATAGCTAATTATTGGTAATACAGGTTAACTGTGTTTGCACCCTGACTCTTATTGTAGGTGTAGTCTACACCACATGCTGTGCTAACATTAGCTAATTTATTGGTAGAGCAGTTTCACTGAGTTTGCACCCTGGCTCTTATTGTAGTTGTAGTCTACACCACATGCTGTGCCAACAATAGCTAATTTATTGGTAATGCAGTTTCACTGTGTTTGCACCCTGACTCTTATCATAGGTGTAGTCTACACCACATGCTGTGCCAACAATAGCTAATTTATTGTAAATGCAGTTTCACTGTGTTTGCACCCTGGCTCTTATTGTAGGTGTAGTCTACACCACATGCCGTGCCAACAATAGCTAATTTATTGTTAATGCAGTTTCACTCTGTTTGCACCCAGACCCTTATTTTTGGTGTAGTCTACACCACATGCTGTGCCAACAATAGCTAATTTATTGGTAATGCAGGTTCACTGTGTTTTGAACCCTGACTCTTAGTGTAGGTGTAGTCTACACCACATGCTGTGCCAACAATAGCTAATTTATTTGTAATGCAGGTTCACTGTGTTTGCACCCTGGCTCTTATTGTGGGTGTAGTCTACACCACATGCTGTGCTAACAATAGCTAATTTATTGGTAATGCAGGTTAACTGTGTTTGCACCCTGACTCTTATTTTAGGTGTAGTCTACACCACATGCTGTGCCAACAATAGCTAATTTATTGGTAATGCTGGTTCACTGTGTTTGCATCCTGGCTCTTATTGTAGGTGTAGTCTACACCAGATGCCGTGCTAACAATAGCTAATTTATTGGTAATGCTGGTTCACTGTGTTTGCACCCTGGCTCTTATTGTAGGTGTAGTCTCCACCACATGCTGTGCTAACTATAGCTAATTTATTGGTAATGTAGGTTAACTGAGTTTGCACCCTGACTCTTATTGTAGGTGTAGTCTACACCAAATGCTGTGCCAACAATAGCTAATTATTGGTAATACAGGTTAACTGTGTTTGCACCCTGACTCTTATTGTAGGTGTAGTCTACACCACATGCTGTGCTAACATTAGCTAATTTATTGGTAGAGCAATTTCACTGTGATTGCACCCTGGCTCTTATTGTAGTTGTAGTCTACACCACATGCTGTGACAACAATAGCTAATTTATTGGTAATGCAGTTTAACTGTGATTGCACCCTGGCTCTTATTGTAGGTGTAGTCTACACCACATGCTGTGACATCAATAGCTAATTTATTGGTAGTTCAATTTCACTGTGTTTGCCCCCTGGCTCTTATTGTAGGTATAGTCTACACCACATGCTGTTCCAACAATAGCTAATTTATTGGTAATTCAGGTTCACTGTGTTTGCACCTTGGCTCTTATTGTAGGTGTAGTCTACACCACATGCTGTTCCAACAATAGCTAATTTATTGGTAATGCAGGTTCACTGTGTTTGCACCCTGGCTCTTATTGTAGGTGTAGTCTACACCACATGCTGTGATAACAATAGCTAATTTATTGGTAATGCAGTTTCACTGTGTTTGCACCCTGGCTCTTATTGTAGGTGTAGTCTACACCACATGCCTTGCCAACAATAGCTAATTTATTGTTAATGCAGTTTCACTGTGTTTGCACCCAGACCCTTATTTTTGGTGTAGTCTACACCACATGCTGTGCCAACAATAGCTAATTTATTGGTAATGCAGGTTCACTGTGTTTTGAACCCTGACTCTTAGTGTAGGTGTAGTCTACACCACATGCTGTGCCAACAATAGCTAATTTATTGGTAATGCAGTTTCACTGTGTTTGCACCCTGACTCTTATCATAGGTGTAGTCTACACCACATGCTGTGCCAACAATAGCTAATTTATTGTAAATGCAGTTTCACTGTGTTTGCACCCTGGCTCTTATTGTAGGTGTAGTCTACTCCACATGCTATGCTAACAATAGCTAATTTATTGGTAATGCAGGTTCACTGTGTTAGCCCCCTGAACCTTATTGTAGGTGTAGTCTACACCACATGCTGTGCTAACAATAGCTAATTTATTGGTAGAGCTGTTTCACTGAGTTTGCACCCTGGCTCTTATTGTAGTTGTAGTCTACACCACATGCTGTGCCAACAATAGCTAATTTATTGGTAATGCAGTTTCACTGTGTTTGCACCCTGACTCTTATCATAGGTGTAGTCTACACCACATGCTGTGCCAACAATAGCTAATTTATTGTAAATGCAGTTTCACTGTGTTTGCACCCTGGCTCTTATTGTAGGTGTAGTCTACACCACATGCCTTGCCAACAATAGCTAATTTATTGTTAATGCAGTTTCACTGTGTTTGCACCCAGACCCTTATTTTTGGTGTAGTCTACACCACATGCTGTGCCAACAATAGCTAATTTATTGGTAATGCAGGTTCACTGTGTTTTGAACCCTGACTCTTAGTGTAGGTGTAGTCTACACCACATGCTGTGCCAACAATAGCTAATTTATTGGTAATGCAGGTTCACTGTGTTTGCACCCTGGTTCTTATTGTAGGTGTAGTCTACACCACATGCTGTGCCAACAATAGCTAATTTATTGGTAATGCAGGTTCACTGTGTTTGCACCCTAGCTCTTATTGTAGGTGTAGTCTACACCACATGCTGTGCCAACAATAGCTAATTTATTGGTAATGCAGGTTCACTGTGTTTGCACCCTGACTCTTATTGTTGGTGTAGTCTACACCACATGCTGTGCCAACAATAGCTAATTTATCCGTTATGCAGTTTCACTGTATTTGCACCCTAGCTCTTATTGTAGGTGTTGTCTACACCACATGCTGTGCCAACAATAGCTAATTTATTGGTAATGCAGGTTCACTGTTATTGCACCCTAGCTCTTATTGTAGGTGTTGTCTACACCACATGCTGTGCCAACAATAGCTAATTTATTGGTAATGCAGTTTCACTGTTATTGCACCCTAGCTCTTATTGTAGGTGTTGTCTACACCACATGCTGTGCCAACAATAGCTAATTTATTGGTAATGCAGGTTCACTGTGTTTGCAGCCTAGCTCTTATTGTAGGTGTAGTCTACACCACATGCTGTGCCAACAATAGCTAATTTATTGGTAATGCAGGTTCACTGTGTTTGCACCCTAGCTCTTATTGTAGGTGTTGTCTACACCACATGCTGTCCTAACAGTAGCTAATTTATTGTTAATGCAGGTTCAATCTGTTTGCCCCCCAGCTCTTATTGTTGGTGTAGTCTACACCACATGCTGTGCCAACAATAGCTAATTAATTGGTAATGCAGTTTGTGTTTGCACCCTAGCTCTTATTGTAGGTGTAGTCTACACCACATGCAGTGCCAACAATAGCTAATTTATTGGTAATGCAGGTTTTTGCACCCTGGCTCTTATTGTAGGTGCAGTGTACACCACATGCTGTGCTAACAATAGCTAATTTATTGGTAATGCAGGTTCACTGTGTTTGCTCCTGGCTCTTATTGTAGGTGTAGTCTACACCACATGCTGTGCCAACAATAGCTAATTTATTGGTAATGCAGGTTCACTGTGTTTGCACCCTAGCTCTTATTGTAGGTGTAGTCTACACCACATGCTGTGCTAACAATAGCCAATTTATTGGTAATGCAGTTTCACTGTGTTTGCACCCTGACTCTTATTGTAGGTGTAGTGTACACCACATGCTGTGCAAACAATAGCTAATTTATTGGTATTACAGTTTCACTGTGTTTGCCCCCTGAACCTTATTTTAGGTGTAGTCTACACCACATGCTGTGCTAACAATAGCAAATTTATTGGTAATGCAGTTTCACTGTGTTTGCTCCCTGGCTCTTATTATAGGTGTAGTCTCCACCACATGCTGTGCTAACTATAGCTAATTTATTGGTAATGTAGGTTAACTGTGTTTGCACCCTGACTCTTATTGTAGGTGTAGTCTACATCAAATGCTGTGCCAACAATAGCTAATTATTGGTAATACAGGTTAACTGTGTTTGCACCCTGACTCTTATTGTAGGTGTAGTCTACACCACATGCTGTGCTAACATTAGCTAATTTATTGGTAGAGCAATTTCACTGTGATTGCACCCTGGCTCTTATTGTAGTTGTAGTCTACACCACATGCTGTGACAACAATAGCTAATTCATTGGTAATGCAGTTTAATTGTGATTGCACCCTGGCTCTTATTGTAGGTGTAGTCTACACCACATGCTGTGACATCAATAGCTAATTTATTGGTAGTTCAATTTCACTGTGTTTGCCCCCTGGCTCTTATTGTAGGTATAGTCTACACCACATGCTGTTCCAACAATAGCTAATTTATTGGTAATACAGGTTCACTGTGTTTGCACCTTGGCTCTTATTGTAGGTGTAGTCTACACCACATGCTGTTCCAACAATAGCTAATTTATTGGTAATGCAGGTTCACTGTGTTTGCACCTTGGCTCTTATTGTAGGTGTAGTCTACACCACATGCTGTGATAACAATAGCTAATTTATTGGTAATGCAGTTTCACTGTGTTTGCACCCTGGCTCTTATTGTAGGTGTAGTCTACTCCACATGCTATGCTAACAATAGCTAATTTATTGGTAATGCAGGTTCACTGTGTTAGCCCCCTGAACCTTATTGTAGGTGTAGTCTACACCACATGCTGTGCTAACAATAGCTAATTTATTGGTAGAGCAGTTTCACTGAGTTTGCACCCTGGCTCTTATTGTAGTTGTAGTCTACACCACATGCTGTGCCAACAATAGCTAATTTATTGGTAATGCAGTTTCACTGTGTTTGCACCCTGACTCTTATCATAGGTGTAGTCTACACCACATGCTGTGCCAACAATAGCTAATTTATTGTAAATGCAGTTTCACTGTGTTTGCACCCTGGCTCTTATTGTAGGTGTAGTCTACACCACATGCCGTGCCAACAATAGCTAATTTATTGTTAATGCAGTTTCACTCTGTTTACACCCAGACCCTTATTTTTGGTGTAGTCTACACCACATGCTGTGCCAACAATAGCTAATTTATTGGTAATGCAGGTTCACTGTGTTTTGAACCCTGACTCTTAGTGTAGGTGTAGTCTACACCACATGCTGTGCCAACAATAGCTAATTTATTGGTAATGCAGGTTCACTGTGTTTGCACCCTGGCTCTTATTGTGGGTGTAGTCTACACCACATGCTGTGCTAACAATTGCTAATTTATTGGTAATGCAGGTTAACTGTGTTTGGACCCTGACTCTTATTTTAGGTGTAGTCTACACCACATGCTGTGCCAACAGTAGCTAATTTATTGGTGATACAAGTTCACTGTGTTTGCACCCTGGTTCTTATTGTAGGTGTAGTCTACACCACATGCTGTGCCAACAATAGCTAATTTATTGGTAATGCAGGTTCACTGTGTTTGCACCCTAGCTCTTATTGTAGGTGTAGTCTACACCACATGCTGTGCCAACAATAGCTAATTTATTGGTAATGCAGGTTCACTGTGTTTGCACCCTGGCTCTTATTGTTGGTGTAGTCTACACCACATGCTGTGCCAACAATAGCTAATTTATCCGTTATGCAGTTTCACTGTATTTGCACCCTAGCTCTTATTGTAGGTGTTGTCTACACCACATGCTGTCCTAACAGTAGCTAATTTATTGTTAATGCAGGTTCAATCTGTTTGCCCCCCAGCTCTTATTGTTGGTGTAGTCTACACCACATGCTGTGCCAACAATAGCTAATTAATTGGTAATGCAGTTTGTGTTTGCACCCTAGCTCTTATTGTAGGTGTAGTCTACACCACATGCAGTGCCAGCAATAGCTAATTTATTGGTAATGCAGGTTCACTGTGTTTGCACCCTGACTCTTATTGTAGGTGCAGTGTACACCACATGCTGTGCCAATAATAGCTAATTTATTGGTAGTTCAGTTTCACTCTGTTTGCCCCCTGACTCTTATTGTAGGTGTAGTCTACACCACATGCTGTGCCAACAATAGCTAATTTATTGGTAATGCAGTTTCACTGTGTTTGCACCCTGACTCTTATTGTAGGTGTAGTCTACACCACATGCTGTGCCAACAATAGCTAATTTATTGGTAATGCAGTTTCACTTTGTTTACAACCTGGTTCTTATTGTAGGTGTAGTCTACACCACATGCTGTGCCAACAATAGCTAATTTATTGGTAATGCAGGTTCACTGTGTTTGCACCCTAGCTCTTATTGTAGGTGTTGTCTACACCACATGCTGTCCTAACAGTAGCTAATTTATTGTTAATGCAGGTTCAATCTGTTTGCCCCCCAGCTCTTATTGTTGGTGCAGTCTACACCACATGCTGTGCCAACAATAGCTAATTAATTGGTAATGCAGTTTGTGTTTGCACCCTAGCTCTTATTGTAGGTGTAGTCTACACCACATGCAGTGCCAACAATAGCTAATTTATTGGTAATGCAGGTTCACAGTGTTTGCACCCTGGTTCTTATTGTAGGTGCAGTGTACACCACATGCTGTGCTAACAATAGCTAATTTATTGGTAATGCAGGTTCACTGTGTTTGCTCCTGGCTCTTATTGTAGGTGTAGTCTACACCACATGCTGTGCCAACAATAGCTAATTTATTGTTAATGCAGGTTCACTGTGTTTGCACCCTAGCTCTTATTGTAGGTGTAGTCTACACCACATGCTGTGCCAACAATAGCTAATTTATTGGTAATGCAGGTTCACTGTGTTTGCCCCCTGGCTCTTATTGTAGGTGTAGTCTACACCACATGCTGTCCTAACAATAGCCAATTTATTGATAATGCAGGATCCCTGTGTTTGCCCCTTGGCTCTTATTGTAGGTATAGTCTACACCACATGCCATGCCAACAATAGCTAATTTAGTGTTAATGCAGTTTCACTGTGTTTGCACCCTAGCTCTTATTGTAGGTGTAGTCTACACCACATGCTGTGCTAACAATAGCCAATCTATTAGTAATGCAGGTTCACTGTGTTTGCACCCTGACTCTTATTGTAGGTGTAGTGTACACCACATGCTGTGCTAACAATAGCTAAATTATTGGTAATGCAGGTTCACTGTGTTTTCACCCTGACTCTTATTGTAGGTGCAGTCTACACCACATGCTGTGCCAACAATAGCTAATTTATTGGTAATGCAGGTTCACTGTGTTTGCACTCTGACTTTTATTGTAGGTGTAGTGTACACCACATGCTGTGCTAACAATAGCTAATTTATTGGTAATGCAGGTTCACTGTGTTTGCACCCTGACTCTTATTGTAGGTCTAGTCTACACCACATGCTGTGCCAACAATAGCTAATTTATTGGTAATGCAGGTTTACAGTGTTTGCACCCTGACTCTTATTGTAGGAGTAGTGTACACCACATGCTGTGCTAACAATAGCTAATTTATTGGTAATGCAGGTTCACTCTGTTTGCACCCTGACTCTTATTGTAGGTCTAGCCTACACCACATGCTGTGCCAACAATAGCTAATTTATTGGTAATGCAGGTTCACTGTGTTTGCCCCCTGACTCTTATTGTAGGTGTTGTCTACACCACATGCTTTGCCAACAATAGCTAATTTATTGGTAATGCAGGTTCACTGTGTTTGCACCCTGGCTCTTATTGTAGATGTAGTCTACACCAAATGCTGTGCCAACAATAGCTAATTTATTGGTAATGCAGATTCACTGTGTTTGCACCCTGGCTCTTATTGTAGGTGTAGTCTACACCACATACTGTGCCAACAATAGCTAATTTATTGGTAATGCAGATTCACTGTGTTTCACCCTGGCTCTTATTGTAGGTGTAGTCTACACCACATGCTGTGCCAACAATAGCTAATTTATTGGTAAAGCAGTTTCACTGTGTTTGCACCCTGGTTCTTATTGTAGGTGTAGTCTACACCACATGCTGTGCCAACAATAGCTAATTTATTGGTAATGCAGGTTCATTGTGTTTGCACCCTGACTCTTATTGTAGGTGTAGTCTACACCACATGCTGTGCTAACAATAGCTAATTTATCCGTTATGCAGTTTCACTGTGTTTGCACCCTGACTCTTATTGTAGGTTTAGTCTACACCACATGCTGTGCCAACAATAGCTAATTTATTGGTAATGCAGTTTCACTGCGTTTGCAACCTGGTTCTTATTGTAGGTGTAGTCTACACCACATGCTGTGCCAACAATAGCTAATTTATTGGTAATGCAGGTTCACTGTGTTTGCACCCTGACTCTTATTGTAGGTGTAGTCTACACCACATGCTGTGCTAACAATAGCTAATTTATCCGTTATGCAGTTTCACTGTGTTTGCACCCTGGTTCTTATTGTAGGTGTAGTCTACACCACATGCTGTGCCAACAATAGCTAATTTATTGGTAATGCAGGTTCACTGTGTTTGCACCCTAGCTCTTATTGTAGGTGTAGTCTACACCACATGCTGTGCCAACAATAGCTAATTTATTGGTAATGCAGGTTCACTGTGTTTGCACCCTGACTCTTATTGTTGGTGTAGTCTACACCACATGCTGTGCCAACAATAGCTAATTTATCCGTTATGCAGTTTCACTGTATTTGCACCCTAGCTCTTATTGTAGGTGTTGTCTACACCACATGCTGTGCCAACAATAGCTAATTTATTGGTAATGCAGGTTCACTGTTATTGCACCCTAGCTCTTATTGTAGGTGTTGTCTACACCACATGCTGTGCCAACAATAGCTAATTTATTGGTAATGCAGTTTCACTGTTATTGCACCCTAGCTCTTATTGTAGGTGTTGTCTACACCACATGCTGTGCCAACAATAGCTAATTTATTGGTAATGCAGGTTCACTGTGTTTGCAGCCTAGCTCTTATTGTAGGTGTAGTCTACACCACATGCTGTGCCAACAATAGCTAATTTATTGGTAATGCAGGTTCACTGTGTTTGCACCCTAGCTCTTATTGTAGGTGTTGTCTACACCACATGCTGTCCTAACAGTAGCTAATTTATTGTTAATGCAGGTTCAATCTGTTTGCCCCCCAGCTCTTATTGTTGGTGTAGTCTACACCACATGCTGTGCCAACAATAGCTAATTAATTGGTAATGCAGTTTGTGTTTGCACCCTAGCTCTTATTGTAGGTGTAGTCTACACCACATGCAGTGCCAACAATAGCTAATTTATTGGTAATGCAGGTTTTTGCACCCTGGCTCTTATTGTAGGTGCAGTGTACACCACATGCTGTGCTAACAATAGCTAATTTATTGGTAATGCAGGTTCACTGTGTTTGCTCCTGGCTCTTATTGTAGGTGTAGTCTACACCACATGCTGTGCCAACAATAGCTAATTTATTGGTAATGCAGGTTCACTGTGTTTGCACCCTAGCTCTTATTGTAGGTGTAGTCTACACCACATGCTGTGCTAACAATAGCCAATTTATTGGTAATGCAGTTTCACTGTGTTTGCACCCTGACTCTTATTGTAGGTGTAGTGTACACCACATGCTGTGCAAACAATAGCTAATTTATTGGTATTACAGTTTCACTGTGTTTGCCCCCTGAACCTTATTTTAGGTGTAGTCTACACCACATGCTGTGCTAACAATAGCAAATTTATTGGTAATGCAGTTTCACTGTGTTTGCTCCCTGGCTCTTATTATAGGTGTAGTCTCCACCACATGCTGTGCTAACTATAGCTAATTTATTGGTAATGTAGGTTAACTGTGTTTGCACCCTGACTCTTATTGTAGGTGTAGTCTACATCAAATGCTGTGCCAACAATAGCTAATTATTGGTAATACAGGTTAACTGTGTTTGCACCCTGACTCTTATTGTAGGTGTAGTCTACACCACATGCTGTGCTAACATTAGCTAATTTATTGGTAGAGCAATTTCACTGTGATTGCACCCTGGCTCTTATTGTAGTTGTAGTCTACACCACATGCTGTGACAACAATAGCTAATTTATTGGTAATGCAGTTTAACTGTGATTGCACCCTGGCTCTTATTGTAGGTGTAGTCTACACCACATGCTGTGACATCAATAGCTAATTTATTGGTAGTTCAATTTCACTGTGTTTGCCCCCTGGCTCTTATTGTAGGTATAGTCTACACCACATGCTGTTCCAACAATAGCTAATTTATTGGTAATACAGGTTCACTGTGTTTGCACCTTGGCTCTTATTGTAGGTGTAGTCTACACCACATGCTGTTCCAACAATAGCTAATTTATTGGTAATGCAGGTTCACTGTGTTTGCACCCTGGCTCTTATTGTAGGTGTAGTCTACACCACATGCTGTGATAACAATAGCTAATTTATTGGTAATGCAGTTTCACTGTGTTTGCACCCTGGCTCTTATTGTAGGTGTAGTCTACTCCACATGCTATGCTAACAATAGCTAATTTATTGGTAATGCAGGTTCACTGTGTTAGCCCCCTGAACCTTATTGTAGGTGTAGTCTACACCACATGCTGTGCTAACAATAGCTAATTTATTGGTAGAGCAGTTTCACTGAGTTTGCACCCTGGCTCTTATTGTAGTTGTAGTCTACACCACATGCTGTGCCAACAATAGCTAATTTATTGGTAATGCAGTTTCACTGTGTTTGCACCCTGACTCTTATTGTAGGTGTAGTCTACACCACATGCTGTGCCAACAATAGCTAATTTATTGTAAATGCAGTTTCACTGTGTTTGCACCCTGGCTCTTATTGTAGGTGTAGTCTACACCACATGCCGTGCCAACAATAGCTAATTTATTGTTAATGCAGTTTCACTCTGTTTGCACCCAGACCCTTATTTTTGGTGTAGTCTACACCACATGCTGTGCCAACAATAGCTAATTTATTGGTAATGCAGGTTCACTGTGTTTTGAACCCTGACTCTTAGTGTAGGTGTAGTCTACACCACATGCTGTGCCAACAATAGCTAATTTATTGGTAATGCAGGTTCACTGTGTTTGCACCCTGGCTCTTATTGTGGGTGTAGTCTACACCACATGCTGTGCTAACAATTGCTAATTTATTGGTAATGCAGGTTAACTGTGTTTGCACCCTGACTCTTATTTTAGGTGTAGTCTACACCACATGCTGTGCCAACAGTAGCTAATTTATTGGTGATACAAGTTCACTGTGTTTGCACCCTGGTTCTTATTGTAGGTGTAGTCTACACCACATGCTGTGCCAACAATAGCTAATTTATTGGTAATGCAGGTTCACTGTGTTTGCACCCTAGCTCTTATTGTAGGTGTAGTCTACACCACATGCTGTGCCAACAATAGCTAATTTATTGGTAATGCAGGTTCACTGTGTTTGCACCCTGGCTCTTATTGTTGGTGTAGTCTACACCACATGCTGTGCCAACAATAGCTAATTTATCCGTTATGCAGTTTCACTGTATTTGCACCCTAGCTCTTATTGTAGGTGTTGTCTACACCACATGCTGTCCTAACAGTAGCTAATTTATTGTTAATGCAGGTTCAATCTGTTTGCCCCCCAGCTCTTATTGTTGGTGTAGTCTACACCACATGCTGTGCCAACAATAGCTAATTAATTGGTAATGCAGTTTGTGTTTGCACCCTAGCTCTTATTGTAGGTGTAGTCTACACCACATGCAGTGCCAGCAATAGCTAATTTATTGGTAATGCAGGTTCACTGTGTTTGCACCCTGACTCTTATTGTAGGTGCAGTGTACACCACATGCTGTGCCAATAATAGCTAATTTATTGGTAGTTCAGTTTCACTCTGTTTGCCCCCTGACTCTTATTGTAGGTGTAGTCTACACCACATGCTGTGCCAACAATAGCTAATTTATTGGTAATGCAGTTTCACTGTGTTTGCACCCTGACTCTTATTGTAGGTGTAGTCTACACCACATGCTGTGCCAACAATAGCTAATTTATTGGTAATGCAGTTTCACTGTGTTTACAACCTGGTTCTTATTGTAGGTGTAGTCTACACCACATGCTGTGCCAACAATAGCTAATTTATTGGTAATGCAGGTTCACTGTGTTTGCACCCTAGCTCTTATTGTAGGTGTTGTCTACACCACATGCTGTCCTAACAGTAGCTAATTTATTGTTAATGCAGGTTCAATCTGTTTGCCCCCCAGCTCTTATTGTTGGTGCAGTCTACACCACATGCTGTGCCAACAATAGCTAATTAATTGGTAATGCAGTTTGTGTTTGCACCCTAGCTCTTATTGTAGGTGTAGTCTACACCACATGCAGTGCCAACAATAGCTAATTTATTGGTAATGCAGGTTCACAGTGTTTGCACCCTGGTTCTTATTGTAGGTGCAGTGTACACCACATGCTGTGCTAACAATAGCTAATTTATTGGTAATGCAGGTTCACTGTGTTTGCTCCTGGCTCTTATTGTAGGTGTAGTCTACACCACATGCTGTGCCAACAATAGCTAATTTATTGTTAATGCAGGTTCACTGTGTTTGCACCCTAGCTCTTATTGTAGGTGTAGTCTACACCACATGCTGTGCCAACAATAGCTAATTTATTGGTAATGCAGGTTCACTGTGTTTGCCCCCTGGCTCTTATTGTAGGTGTAGTCTACACCACATGCTGTCCTAACAATAGCCAATTTATTGATAATGCAGGATCCCTGTGTTTGCCCCTTGGCTCTTATTGTAGGTATAGTCTACACCACATGCCATGCCAACAATAGCTAATTTAGTGTTAATGCAGTTTCACTGTGTTTGCACCCTAGCTCTTATTGTAGGTGTAGTCTACACCACATGCTGTGCTAACAATAGCCAATCTATTAGTAATGCAGGTTCACTGTGTTTGCACCCTGACTCTTATTGTAGGTGTAGTGTACACCACATGCTGTGCTAACAATAGCTAAATTATTGGTAATGCAGGTTCACTGTGTTTTCACCCTGACTCTTATTGTAGGTGCAGTCTACACCACATGCTGTGCCAACAATAGCTAATTTATTGGTAATGCAGGTTCACTGTGTTTGCACTCTGACTTTTATTGTAGGTGTAGTGTACACCACATGCTGTGCTAACAATAGCTAATTTATTGGTAATGCAGGTTCACTGTGTTTGCACCCTGACTCTTATTGTAGGTCTAGTCTACACCACATGCTGTGCCAACAATAGCTAATTTATTGGTAATGCAGGTTTACAGTGTTTGCACCCTGACTCTTATTGTAGGAGTAGTGTACACCACATGCTGTGCTAACAATAGCTAATTTATTGGTAATGCAGGTTCACTCTGTTTGCACCCTGACTCTTATTGTAGGTCTAGCCTACACCACATGCTGTGCCAACAATAGCTAATTTATTGGTAATGCAGGTTCACTGTGTTTGCCCCCTGACTCTTATTGTAGGTGTTGTCTACACCACATGCTTTGCCAACAATAGCTAATTTATTGGTAATGCAGGTTCACTGTGTTTGCACCCTGGCTCTTATTGTAGATGTAGTCTACACCAAATGCTGTGCCAACAATAGCTAATTTATTGGTAATGCAGATTCACTGTGTTTGCACCCTGGCTCTTATTGTAGGTGTAGTCTACACCACATACTGTGCCAACAATAGCTAATTTATTGGTAATGCAGATTCACTGTGTTTCACCCTGGCTCTTATTGTAGGTGTAGTCTACACCACATGCTGTGCCAACAATAGCTAATTTATTGGTAAAGCAGTTTCACTGTGTTTGCACCCTGGTTCTTATTGTAGGTGTAGTCTACACCACATGCTGTGCCAACAATAGCTAATTTATTGGTAATGCAGGTTCATTGTGTTTGCACCCTGACTCTTATTGTAGGTGTAGTCTACACCACATGCTGTGCTAACAATAGCTAATTTATCCGTTATGCAGTTTCACTGTGTTTGCACCCTGACTCTTATTGTAGGTTTAGTCTACACCACATGCTGTGCCAACAATAGCTAATTTATTGGTAATGCAGTTTCACTGCGTTTGCAACCTGGTTCTTATTGTAGGTGTAGTCTACACCACATGCTGTGCCAACAATAGCTAATTTATTGGTAATGCAGGTTCACTGTGTTTGCACCCTGACTCTTATTGTAGGTGTAGTCTACACCACATGCTGTGCTAACAATAGCTAATTTATCCGTTATGCAGTTTCACTGTGTTTGCACCCTGACTCTTATTGTAGGTGTAGTCTACACCACATGCTGTGCCAACAATAGCTAATTTATTGGTAATGCAGGTTCACTGTGTTTGCACCCTAGCTCTTATTGTAGGTGTAGTCTACACCACATGCTGTGCCAACAATAGCTAATTTATTGGTAATGCAGGTTTACTGTGTTTGCCCGCTGGCTCTTATTGTAGGTGTAGTCTACACCACATGCTGTCCTAACAATAGCCAATTTATTGATAATGCAGGATCCCTGTGATTGCCCCTTGGCTCTGATTGTAGGTATACTCTACACCACATGCCATGCCAACAATAGCTAATTTAGTGTTAATGGAGTTTCACTGTGTTTGCACCCTAGCTCTTATTGTAGGTGTTGTCTACACCACATGCTGTCCTAACAGTAGCTAATTTATTGTTAATGCAGGTTCAATCTGTTTGCCCCCCAGCTCTTATTGTTGGAGTAGTCTACACCATATGCTGTGCCAACAATAGCTAATTAATTGGTAATGCAGTTTGTGTTTGCACCCTAGCTCTTATTGTAGGTGTAGTCTACACCACATGCAGTGCCAGCAATAGCTAATTTATTGGTAATGCAGGTTCACTGTGTTTGCACCCTGACTCTTATTGTAGGTGCAGTGTACACCACATGCTGTGCCAATAATAGCTAATTTATTGGTAGTTCAGTTTCACTCTGTTTGCCCCCTGACTCTTATTGTAGGTGTAGTCTACACCACATGCTGTGCCAACAATAGCTAATTTATTGGTAATGCAGTTTCACTGTGTTTGCACCCTGACTCTTATTGTAGGTGTAGTCTACACCACATGCTGTGCCAACAATAGCTAATTTATTGGTAATGCAGTTTCACTGTGTTTACAACCTGGTTCTTATTGTAGGTGTAGTCTACACCACATGCTGTGCCAACAATAGCTAATTTATTGGTAATGCAGGTTCACTGTGTTTACACCCTAGCTCTTATTGTAGGTGTTGTCTACACCACATGCTGTCCTAACAGTAGCTAATTTATTGTTAATGCAGGTTCAATCTGTTTGCCCCCCAGCTCTTATTGTTGGTGTAGTCTACACCACATGCTGTGCCAACAATAGCTAATTAATTGGTAATGCAGTTTGTGTTTGCACCCTAGCTCTTATTGTAGGTGTAGTCTACACCACATGCAGTGCCAACAATAGATAATTTATTGGTAATGCAGGTTCACAGTGTTTGCACCCTGGCTCTTATTGTAGGTGCAGTGTACACCACATGCTGTGCTAACAATAGCTAATTTATTGGTAATGCAGGTTCACTGTGTTTGCTCCTGGCTCTTATTGTAGGTGTAGTCTACACCACATGCTGTGCCAACAATAGCTAATTTATTGGTAATGCAGGTTCACTGTGTTTGCACCCTAGCTCTTATTGTAGGTGTAGTCTACACCACATGCTGTGCCAACAATAGCTAAATTATTGGTAATGCAGGTTCACTGTGTTTGCCCCCTGGCTCTTATTGTAGGTGTAGTCTACACCACATGCTGTCCTAACAATAGCCAATTTATTGATAATGCAGGATCCCTGTGTTTGCCCCTTGGCACTTATTGTAGGTATAGTCTACACCACATGCCATGCCAACAATAGCTAATTTAGTGTTAATGCAGTTTCACTGTGTTTGCACCCTAGCTCTTATTGTAGGTGTAGTCTACACCACATGCTGTGCTAACAATAGCCAATTTATTAGTAATGCAGGTTCACTGTGTTGCACCCTGACTCTTATTGTAGGTGTAGTGTACACCACATGCTGTGCTAACAATAGCTAAATTATTGGTAATGCAGGTTCACTGTGTTTGCACCCTGACTCTTATTGTAGGTGTAGTCTACACCACATGCTGTGCCAACAATAGCTAATTTATTGGTAATGCAGGTTCACTGTGTTTGCACTCTGACTTTTATTGTAGGTGTAGTGTACACCACATGCTGTGCTAACAATAGCTAATTTATTGGTAATGCAGGTTCACTGTGTTTGCACCCTGACTCTTATTGTAGGTCTAGTCTACACCAAATGCTGTGCCAACAATAGCTAATTTATTGGTAATGCAGGTTTACAGTGTTTGCACCCTGACTCTTATTGTAGGAGTAGTGTACACCACATGCTGTGCTAACAATAGCTAATTTATTGGTAATGCAGGTTCACTCTGTTTGCACCCTGACTCTTATTGTAGGTCTAGCCTACACCACATGCTGTGCCAACAATAGCTAATTTATTGGTAATGCAGGTTCACTGTGTTTGCCCCCTGACTCTTATTGTAGGTGTTGTCTACACCACATGCTTTGCCAACAATAGCTAATTTATTGGTAATGCAGGTTCACTGTGTTTGCACCCTGGCTCTTATTGTAGATGTAGTCTACACCAAATGCTGTGCCAACAATAGCTAATTTATTGGTAATGCAGATTCACTGTGTTTGCACCCTGGCTCTTATTGTAGGTGTAGTCTACACCACATACTGTGCCAACAATAGCTAATTTATTGGTAATGCAGATTCACTGTGTTTCACCCTGGCTCTTATTGTAGGTGTAGTCTACACCACATGCTGTGCCAACAATAGCTAATTTATTGGTAAAGCAGTTTCACTGTGTTTGCACCCTGGTTCTTATTGTAGGTGTAGTCTACACCTCATGCTGTGCCAACAATAGCTAATTTATTGGTAATGCAGGTTCATTGTGTTTGCACCCTGACTCTTATTGTAGGTGTAGTCTACACCACATGCTGTGCTAACAATAGCTAATTTATCCGTTATGCAGTTTTACTGTGTTTGCACCCTGACTCTTACTGTAGGTGTAGTCTACACCACATGCTGTGCCAACAATAGCTAATTTATTGGTAATGCAGTTTCACTGCGTTTGCAACCTGGTTCTTATTGTAGGTGTAATCTACACCACATGCTGTGCCAACAATAGCTAATTTATTGGTAATGCAGGTTCACTGTGTTTGCACCCTGACTCTTATTGTAGGTGTAGTCTACACCACATGCTGTGCTAACAATAGCTAATTTATCCGTTATGCAGTTTCACTGTGTTTGCACCCTGACTCTTATTGTAGGTGTAGTCTACACCACATGCTGTGCCAACAATAGCTAATTTATTGGTAATGCAGGTTCACTGTGTTTGCACCCTAGCTCTTATTGTAGGTGTAGTCTACACCACATGCTGTGCCAACAATAGCTAATTTATTGGTAATGCAGGTTCACTGTGTTTGCACTCTGACTCTTATTGTAGGTGTAGTGTACACCACATGCTGTGCTAACAATAGCCAATTTATTGATAATGCAGGATCCCTGTGTTTGCCCCTTGGCTCTTATTGTAGGTATACTCTACACCACATGCCATGCCAACAATAGCTAATTTAGTGTTAATGGAGTTTCACTGTGTTTGCACCCTAGCTCTTATTGTAGGTGTAGTCTACACCACATGCTGTGCCAACAATAGCTAATTTATTGGTAATGCAGGTTCACTGTGTTTGCACTCTGACTCTTATTGTAGGTGTAGTGTACACCACATGCTGTGCTAACAATAGCTAATTTATTGGTAATGCAGGTTCACTGTGTTTGCACCCTGACTCTTATTGTAGGTCTAGTCTACACCACATGCTGTGCCAACAATAGCTAATTTATTGGTAATGCAGGTTTACAGTGTTTGCACCCTGACTCTTATTGTAGGAGTAGTGTACACCACATGCTGTGCTAACAATAGCTAATTTATTGGTAATGCAGGTTCACTGTGTTTGCACCCTGACTCTTATTGTAGGTCTAGTCTACACCACATGCTGTGCCAACAATAGCTAATTTATTGGTAATGAAGGTTCACAGTGTTTGCCCCCTGACTCTTATTGTAGCTGTTGTCTACACCACATGCTTTGCCAACAATAGCTAATTTATTGGTAATGCAGGTTCACTGTGTTTGCACCCTGGCTCTTATTGTCGTTGTAGTCTACACCAAATGCTGTGCCAACAATAGCTAATTTATTGGTAATGCAGATTCACTCTGTTTGCACCCTGGCTCTTATTGTGGGTGTAGTCTACACCACATTCGGTGCCAACAATAGCTAATTTATTGGTAATGCAGTTTCACTGTGTTTTCACCCTGGCTCTTATTGTAGGTATAGTCTACACCACATGCTGTGCCAACAATAGCTAATTTATTGGTAAAGCAGTTTCACTGTGTTTGCACCCTGGTTCTTATTGTAGGTGTAGTCTACACCACATGCTGTGCCAACAATAGCTAATTTATTGGTAATGCAGGTTCACTGTGTTTGCACCCTGACTCTTATTGTAGGTGTAGTCTACACCACATGCTGTGCTAACAATAGCTAATTTATTTGTTATGCAGTTTCACTGTGTTTGCACCCTGACTCTTATTGTAGGTGTAGTCTACACCACATGCTGTGCCAACAATAGCTAATTTATTGGTAATGCAGTTTCACTGCGTTTGCAACCTGGTTCTTATTGAAGGTGTAGTCTACACCACATGCTGTGCCAACAATAGCTAATTTATTGGTAATGCAGGTTCACTGTGTTTGCACCCTAGCTCTTATTGTAGGTGTAGTGTACACCACATGCTGTGCAAACAATAGCTAATTTATTGGTATTACAGTTTCACTGTGTTTGCCCCCTGAACCTTATTTTAGGTGTAGTCTACACCACATGCTGTGCTAACAATAGCTAATTTATTGGTAATGCAGTTTCACTGTGTTTGCTCCCTGGCTCTTATGGAAGGTGTAGTCTCCACCACATGCTGTGCTAACTATAGCTAATTTATTGAAAATGTAGGTTAACTGTGTGTGCACCCTGACTCTTATTGTAGGTGTAGTGTACACCACATGCTGTGCAAACAATAGCTAATTTATTGGTATTACAGTTTCACTGTGTTTGCCCCCTGAACCTTATTTTAGGTGTAGTCTACACCACATGCTGTGCTAACAATAGCTAATTTATTGGTAATGCAGTTTCACTGTGTTTGCTCCCTGGCTCTTATTGTAGGTGTAGTCTCCACCACATGCTGTGCTAACTATAGCTAATTTATTGGTAATGTAGGTTAACTGTGTTTGCACCCTGACTCTTATTGTAGGTGCAGTGTACACCACATGCTGTGCTAACAATAGCTAATTTATTGGTAATGCAGGTTCACTGTGTTTGCTCCTGGCTCTTATTGTAGGTGTAGTCTACACCACATGCTGTGCCAACAATAGCTAATTTATTGGTAATGCTGGTTCACTGTGTTTGCATCCTGGCTCTTATTGTAGGTGTAGTCTACACCAGATGCCGTGCTAACAATAGCTAATTTATTGGTAATGCTGGTTCACTCTGTTTGCACCCTGGCTCTTATTGTAGGTGTAGTCTACACCACATGCTGTGCTAACAATAGCCAATTTATTGGTAATGCAGGTTCACTGTGTTTGCACCCTGACTCTTATTGTAGGTGTAGTGTACACCACATGCTGTGCAAACAATAGCTAATTTATTGGTATTACAGTTTCACTTTGTTTGCCCCCTGAACCTTATTTTAGGTGTAGTCTACACCACATGCTGTGCTAACAATAGCTAATTTATTGGTAATGCAGTTTCACTGTGTTTGCTCCCTGGCTCTTATTGTAGGTGTAGTCTCCACCACATGCTGTGCTAACTATAGCTAATTTATTGGTAATGTAGGTTAACTGTGTTTGCACCCTGACTCTTATTGTAGGTGTAGTCTACACCAAATGCTGTGCCAACAATAGCTAATTATTGGTAATACAGGTTAACTGTGTTTGCACCCTGACTCTTATTGTAGGTGTAGTCTACACCACATGCTGTGCTAACATTAGCTAATTTATTGGTAGAGCAATTTCACTGTGATTGCACCCTGGCTCTTATTGTAGTTGTAGTCTACACCACATGCTGTGACAACAATAGCTAATTTATTGGTAATGCAGTTTAACTGTGATTGCACCCTGGCTCTTATTGTAGGTGTAGTCTACACCACATGCTGTGACATCAATAGCTAATTTATTGGTAGTTCAATTTCACTGTGTTTGCCCCCTGGCTCTTATTGTAGGTATAGTCTACAGCACATGCTGTTCCAACAATAGCTAATTTATTGGTAATTCAGGTTCACTGTGTTTGCACCTTGGCTCTTATTGTAGGTGTAGTCTACACCACATGCTGTTCCAACAATAGCTAATTTATTGGTAATGCAGGTTCACTGTGTTTGCACCCTGGCACTTATTGTAGGTGTAGTCTACACCACATGCTGTGATAACAATAGCTAATTTATTGGTAATGCAGTTTCACTGTGTTTGCACCCTGGCTCTTATTGTAGGTGTAGTCTACTCCACATGCTATGCTAACAATAGCTAATTTATTGGTAATGCAGGTTCACTGTGTTAGCCCCCTGAACCTTATTGTAGGTGTAGTCTACACCACATGCTGTGCTAACAATAGCTAATTTATTGGTAGAGCAGTTTCACTGAGTTTGCACCCTGGCTCTTATTGTAGTTGTAGTCTACACCACATGCTGTGCCAACAATAGCTAATTTATTGGTAATGCAGTTTCACTGTGTTTGCACCCTGACTCTTATCATAGGTGTAGTCTACACCACATGCTGTGCCAACAATAGCTAATTTATTGTAAATGCAGTTTCACTGTGTTTGCACCCTGGCTCTTATTGTAGGTGTAGTCTACACCACATGCCGTGCCAACAATAGCTAATTTATTTTTAATGCAGTTTCACTGTGTTTGCACCCAGACCCTTATTTTTGGTGTAGTCTACACCACATGCTGTGCCAACAATAGCTAATTTATTGGTAATGCAGGTTCACTGTGTTTTGAACCCTGACTCTTAGTGTAGGTGTAGTCTACACCACATGCTGTGCCAACAATAGCTAATTTATTGGTAATGCAGGTTCACTGTGTTTGCACCCTGGCTCTTATTGTGGGTGTAGTCTACACCGCATGCTGTGCTAACAATAGCTAATTTAGTGGTAATGCAGGTTAACTGTGTTTGCACCCTGACTCTTATTTTAGGTGTAGTCTACACCACATGCTGTGCCAACAGTAGCTAATTTATTGGTGATACAAGTTCACTGTGTTTGCACCCTGGTTCTTATTGTAGGTGTAGTCTACACCACATGCTGTGCCAACAATAGCTAATTTATTGGTAATGCAGGTTCACTGTGTTTGCACCCTAGCTCTTATTGTAGGTGTAGTCTACACCACATGCTGTGCCAACAATAGCTAATTTATTGGTAATGCAGGTTCACTGTGTTTGCACCCTAGCTCTTATTGTAGGTGTAGTCTACACCACATGCAGTGCCAGCAATAGCTAATTTATTGGTAATGCAGTTTCACTGTGTTTGCACCCTGACTCTTATTGTAGGTGCAGTGTACACCACATGCTGTGCCGATAATAGCTAATTTATTGGTAGTTCAGTTTCACTCTGTTTGCCCCCTGACTCTTATTGTAGGTGTAGTCTACACCACATGCTGTGCCAACAATAGCTAATTTATTGGTAATGCAGTTTCACTGTGTTTGCACCCTGACTCTTATTGTAGGTGTAGTCTACACCACATGCTGTGCCAACAATAGCTAATTTATTGGTAATGCAGTTTCACTGTGTTTACAACCTGGTTCTTATTGTAGGTGTAGTCTACACCACATGCTGTGCCAACAATAGCTAATTTATTGGTAATGCAGGTTCACTGTGTTTGCACCCTAGCTCTTATTGTAGGTGTTGTCTACACCACATGCTGTCCTAACAGTAGCTAATTTATTGTTAATGCAGGTTCAATCTGTTTGCCCCCCAGCTCTTATTGTTGGTGTAGTCTACACCACATGCTGTGCCAACAATAGCTAATTAATTGGTAATGCAGTTTGTGTTTGCACCCTAGCTCTTATTGTAGGTGTAGTCTACACCACATGCAGTGCCAACAATAGATAATTTATTGGTAATGCAGGTTCACAGTGTTTGCACCCTGGCTCTTATTGTAGGTGCAGTGTACACCACATGCTGTGCTAACAATAGCTAATTTATTGGTAATGCAGGTTCACTGTGTTTGCTCCTGGCTCTTATTGTAGGTGTAGTCTACACCACATGCTGTGCCAACAATAGCTAATTTATTGGTAATGCAGGTTCACTGTGTTTGCACCCTACCTCTTATTGTAGGTGTAGTCTACACCACATGCTGTGCCAACAATAGCTAATTTATTGGTAATGCAGGTTCACTGTGTTTGCCCCCTGGCTCTTATTGTAGGTGTAGTCTACACCACATGCTGTCCTAACAATAGCCAATTTATTGATAATGCAGGATCCCTGTGTTTGCCCCTTGGCTCTTATTGTAGGTATAGTCTACACCACATGCCATGCCAACAATAGCTAATTTAGAGTTAATGCAGTTTCACTGTGTTTGCACCCTAGCTCTTATTGTAGGTGTAGTCTACACCACATGCTGTGCTAACAATAGCCAATTTATTAGTAATGCAGGTTCACTGTGTTTGCACCCTGACTCTTATTGTAGGTGTAGTGTACACCACATGCTGTGCTAACAATAGCTATCTTATTGGTAATGCAGGTTCACTGTGTTTGCACCCTGACTCTTATTGTAGGTGTAGTCTACACCACATGCTGTGCCAACAATAGCTAATTTATTGGTAATGCAGGTTCACTGTGTTTGCACTCTGACTCTTATTGTAGGTGTAGTGTACACCACATGCTGTGCTAACAATAGATAATTTATTGGTAATGCAGGTTCACTGTGTTTGCACCCTGACTCTTATTGTAGGTCTAGTCTACACCACATGCTGTGCCAACAATAGCTAATTTATTGGTAATGCAGGTTTACAGTGTTTGCACCCTGACTCTTATTGTAGGAGTAGTGTACACCACATGCTGTGCTAACAATAGCTAATTTATTGGTAATGCAGGTTCACTCTGTTTGCACCCTGACCCGTATTGTAGGTCTAGCCTACACCACATGCTGTGCCAACAATAGCTAATTTATTGGTAATGCAGGTTCACTGTGTTGGCCCCCTGACTCTTATTGTAGGTGTTGTCTACACCACATGCTTTGCCAACAATAGCTAATTTATTGGCAATGCAGGTTCACTGTGTTTGCACCCTGGCTCTTATTGTAGATGTAGTCTACACCAAATGCTGTGCCAACAATAGCTAATTTATTGGTAATGCAGATTCACTGTGTTTGCACCCTGGCTCTTATTGTAGGTGTAGTCTACACCACATACTGTGCCAACAATAGCTAATTTATTGGTAATGCAGATTCACTGTGTTTCACCCTGGCTCTTGTTGTAGGTGTAGTCTACCCCACATGCTGTGCCAACAATAGCTAATTTATTGGTAAAGCAGTTTCACTGGGTTTGCACCCTGGTTCTTATTGTAGGTGTAGTCTACACCACATGCTGTGCCAACAATAGCTAATTTATTGGTAATGCAGGTTCATTGTGTTTGCACCCTGACTCCTATTGTAGGTGTAGTCTACACCACATGCTGTGCTAACAATAGCTAATTTATCCGTTATGCAGTTTCACTGTGTTTGCACCCTGACTCTTATTGTAGGTGTAGTCTACACCACATGCTGTGCCAACAATAGCTAATTTATTGGTAATGCAGTTTCACTGCGTTTGCAACATGGTTCTTATTGTAGGTGTAGTCTACACCACATGCTGTGCCAACAATAGCTAATTTATTGGTAATGCAGGTTCACTGTGTTTGCACCCTGACTCTTATTGTAGGTGTAGTCTACACCACATGCTGTGCTAACAATAGCTAATTTATCCGTTATGCAGTTTCACTGTGTTTGCACCCTGACTCTTATTGTACGTGTAGTCTACACCACATGCTGTGCCAACAATAGCTAATTTATTGGTAATGCAGGTTCACTGTGTTTGCACCCTAGCTCTTATTGTAGGTGTAGTCTACACCACATGCTGTGCCAACAATAGCTAATTTATTGGTAATGCAGGTTTACTGTGTTTGCACCCTGACTCTTATTGTAGGTGTAGTCTACACCACATGCTGTCCTAACAATAGCCAATTTATTGATAATGCAGGATCCCTGTGTTTGCCCCTTGGCTCTTATTGTAGGTATACTCTACACCACATGCCATGCCAACAATAGCTAATTTAGTGTTAATGCAGTTTCACTGTGTTTGCACCCTAGCTCTTATTGTAGGTGTAGTCTACACCACATGCTGTGCTAACAATAGCCAATTTATTAGTAATGCAGGTTCACTGTGTTTGCACCCTGACTCTTATTGTAGGTGTAGTGTACACCACATGCTGTGCTAACAATAGCTAATTTATTGGTAATGCAGTTTCACTGCGTTTGCAACCTGGTTCTTATTGTAGGTGTAGTCTACACCACATGCTGTGCCAACAATAGCTAATTTATTGGTAATGCAGGTTCACTGTGTTTGCACCCTAGCTCTTATTGTAGGTGTAGTGTACACCACATGCTGTGCAAACAATAGCTAATTTATTGGTATTACAGTTTCACTCGTTTGCCCCCTGAACCTTATTTTAGGTGTAGTCTACACCACATGCTGTGCTAACAATAGCTAATTTATTGGTAATGCAGTTTCACTGTGTTTGCTCCCTGGCTCTTATGGTAGGTGTAGTCTCCACCACATGCTGTGCTAACTATAGCTAATTTATTGAAAATGTAGGTTAACTGTGTGTGCACCCTGACTCTTATTGTAGGTGTAGTGTACACCACATGCTGTGCAAACAATAGCTAATTTATTGGTATTACAGTTTCACTGTGTTTGCCCCCTGAACCTTATTTTAGGTGTAGTCTACACCACATGCTGTGCTAACAATAGCTAATTTATTGGTAATGCAGTTTCACTGTGTTTGCTGCCTGGCTCTTATTGTAGGTGTAGTCTCCACCACATGCTGTGCTAACTATAGCTAATTTATTGGTAATGTAGGTTAACTGTGTTTGCACCCTGACTCTTATTGTAGGTGCAGTGTACACCACATGCTGTGCTAACAATAGCTAATTTATTGGTAATGCAGGTTCACTGTGTTTGCTCCTGGCTCTTATTGTAGGTGTAGTCTACACCACATGCTGTCCCAACAATAGCTAATTTATTGGTAATGCTGGTTCACTGTGTTTGCATCCTGGCTCTTATTGTAGGTGTAGTCTACACCAGATGCCGTGCTAACAATAGCTAATTTATTGGTAATGCTGGTTCACTCTGTTTGCACCCTGGCTCTTATTGTAGGTGTAGTCTACACCACATGCTGTGCTAACAATAGCCAATTTATTGGTAATGCAGGTTCACTGTGTTTGCACCCTGACTCTTATTGTAGGTGTAGTGTACACCACATGCTGTGCAAACAATAGCTAATTTATTGGTATTACAGTTTCACTTTGTTTGCCCCCTGAACCTTATTTTAGGTGTAGTCTACACCACATGCTGTGCTAACAATAGCTAATTTATTGGTAATGCAGTTTCACTGTGTTTGCTCCCTGGCTCTTATTGTAGGTGTAGTCTCCACCACATGCTGTGCTAACTATAGCTAATTTATTGGTAATGTAGGTTAACTGTGTTTGCACCCTGACTCTTATTGTAGGTGTAGTCTACACCAAATGCTGTGCCAACAATAGCTAATTATTGGTAATACAGGTTAACTGTGTTTGCACCCTGACTCTTATTGTAGGTGTAGTCTACACCACATGCTGTGCTAACATTAGCTAATTTATTGGTAGAGCAATTTCACTGTGATTGCACCCTGGCTCTTATTGTAGTTGTAGTCTACACCACATGCTGTGACAACAATAGCTAATTTATTGGTAATGCAGTTTAACTGTGATTGCACCCTGGCTCTTATTGTAGGTGTAGTCTACACCACATGCTGTGACATCAATAGCTAATTTATTGGTAGTTCAATTTCACTGTGTTTGCCCCCTGGCTCTTATTGTAGGTATAGTCTACACCACATGCTGTTCCAACAATAGCTAATTTATTGGTAATTCAGGTTCACTGTTTTTGCACCTTGGCTCTTATTGTGGGTGTAGTCTACACCACATGCTGTTCCAACAATAGCTAATTTATTGGAAATGCAGGTTCACTGTGTTTGCACCCTGGCACTTATTGTAGGTGTAGTCTACACCACTTGCTGTGATAACAATAGCTAATTTATTGGTAATGCAGTTTCACTGTGTTTGCACCCTGGCTCTTATTGTAGGTGTAGTCTACTCCACATGCTATGCTAACAATAGCTAATTTATTGGTAATGCAGGTTCACTGTGTTAGCCCCCTGAACCTTATTGTAGGTGTAGTCTACACCACATGCTGTGCTAACAATAGCTAATTTATTGGTAGAGCAGTTTCACTGAGTTTGCACCCTGGCTCTTATTGTAGTTGTAGTCTACACCACATGCTGTGCCAACAATAGCTAATTTATTGGTAATGCAGTTTCACTGTGTTTGCACCCTGACTCTTATCATAGGTGTAGTCTACACCACATGCTGTGCCAACAATAGCTAATTTATTGGTAATGCAGTTTCACTGTGTTTACAACCTGGTTCTTATTGTAGGTGTAGTCTACACCACATGCTGTGCCAACAATAGCTAATTTATTGGTAATGCAGGTTCACTGTGTTTGCACCCTAGCTCTTATTGTAGGTGTTGTCTACACCACATGCTGTCCTAACAGTAGCTAATTTATTGTTAATGCAGGTTCAATCTGTTTGCCCCCCAGCTCTTATTGTTGGTGTAGTCTACACCACATGCTGTGCCAACAATAGCTAATTAATTGGTAATGCAGTTTGTGTTTGCACCCTAGCTCTTATTGTAGGTGTAGTCTACACCACATGCAGTGCCAACAATAGATAATTTATTGGTAATGCAGGTTCACAGTGTTTGCACCCTGGCTCTTATTGTAGGTGCAGTGTACACCACATGCTGTGCTAACAATAGCTAATTTATTGGTAATGCAGGTTCACTGTGTTTGCTCCTGGCTCTTATTGTAGGTGTAGTCTACACCACATGCTGTGCCAACAATAGCTAATTTATTGGTAATGCAGGTTCACTGTGTTTGCACCCTACCTCTTATTGTAGGTGTAGTCTACACCACATGCTGTGCCAACAATAGCTAATTTATTGGTAATGCAGGTTCACTCTGCTTGCCCCCTGGCTCTTATTGTAGGTGTAGTCTACACCACATGCTGTCCTAACAATAGCCAATTTATTGATAATGCAGGATCCCTGTGTTTGCCCCTTGGCTCTTATTGTAGGTATAGTCTACACCACATGCCATGCCAACAATAGCTAATTTAGAGTTAATGCAGTTTCACTGTGTTTGCACCCTAGCTCTTATTGTAGGTGTAGTCTACACCACATGCTGTGCTAACAATAGCCAATTTATTAGTAATGCAGGTTCACTGTGTTTGCACCCTGACTCTTATTGTAGGTGTAGTGTACACCACATGCTGTGCTAACAATAGCTATCTTATTGGTAATGCAGGTTCACTGTGTTTGCACCCTGACTCTTATTGTAGGTGTAGTCTACACCACATGCTGTGCCAACAATAGCTAATTTATTGGTAATGCAGGTTCACTGTGTTTGCACTCTGACTCTTATTGTAGGTGTAGTGTACACCACATGCTGTGCTAACAATAGATAATTTATTGGTAATGCAGGTTCACTGTGTTTGCACCCTGACTCTTATTGTAGGTCTAGTCTACACCACATGCTGTGCCAACAATAGCTAATTTATTGGTAATGCAGGTTTACAGTGTTTGCACCCTGACTCTTATTGTAGGAGTAGTGTACACCACATGCTGTGCTAACAATAGCTAATTTATTGGTAATGCAGGTTCACTCTGTTTGCACCCTGACCCGTATTGTAGGTCTAGCCTACACCACATGCTGTGCCAACAATAGCTAATTTATTGGTAATGCAGGTTCACTGTGTTGGCCCCCTGACTCTTATTGTAGGTGTTGTCTACACCACATGCTTTGCCAACAATAGCTAATTTATTGGCAATGCAGGTTCACTGTGTTTGCACCCTGGCTCTTATTGTAGATGTAGTCTACACCAAATGCTGTGCCAACAATAGCTAATTTATTGGTAATGCAGATTCACTGTGTTTGCACCCTGGCTCTTATTGTAGGTGTAGTCTACACCACATACTGTGCCAACAATAGCTAATTTATTGGTAATGCAGATTCACTGTGTTTCACCCTGGCTCTTGTTGTAGGTGTAGTCTACACCACATGCTGTGCCAACAATAGCTAATTTATTGGTAAAGCAGTTTCACTGGGTTTGCACCCTGGTTCTTATTGTAGGTGTAGTCTACACCACATGCTGTGCCAACAATAGCTAATTTATTGGTAATGCAGGTTCATTGTGTTTGCACCCTGACTCCTATTGTAGGTGTAGTCTACACCACATGCTGTGCTAACAATAGCTAATTTATCCGTTATGCAGTTTCACTGTGTTTGCACCCTGACTCTTATTGTAGGTGTAGTCTACACCACATGCTGTGCCAACAATAGCTAATTTATTGGTAATGCAGTTTCACTGCGTTTGCAACATGGTTCTTATTGTAGGTGTAGTCTACACCACATGCTGTGCCAACAATAGCTAATTTATTGGTAATGCAGGTTCACTGTGTTTGCACCCTGACTCTTATTGTAGGTGTAGTCTACACCACATGCTGTGCTAACAATAGCTAATTTATCCGTTATGCAGTTTCACTGTGTTTGCACCCTGACTCTTATTGTACGTGTAGTCTACACCACATGCTGTGCCAACAATAGCTAATTTATTGGTAATGCAGGTTCACTGTGTTTGCACCCTAGCTCTTATTGTAGGTGTAGTCTACACCACATGCTGTGCCAACAATAGCTAATTTATTGGTAATGCAGGTTTACTGTGTTTGCCCCCTGGCTCTTATTGTAGGTGTAGTCTACACCACATGCTGTCCTAACAATAGCCAATTTATTGATAATGCAGGATCCCTGTGTTTGCCCCTTGGCTCTTATTGTAGGTATACTCTACACCACATGCCATGCCAACAATAGCTAATTTAGTGTTAATGCAGTTTCACTGTGTTTGCACCCTAGCTCTTATTGTAGGTGTAGTCTACACCACATGCTGTGCTAACAATAGCCAATTTATTAGTAATGCAGGTTCACTGTGTTTGCACCCTGACTCTTATTGTAGGTGTAGTGTACACCACATGCTGTGCTAACAATAGCTAATTTATTGGTAATGCAGTTTCACTGCGTTTGCAACCTGGTTCTTATTGTAGGTGTAGTCTACACCACATGCTGTGCCAACAATAGCTAATTTATTGGTAATGCAGGTTCACTGTGTTTGCACCCTAGCTCTTATTGTAGGTGTAGTGTACACCACATGCTGTGCAAACAATAGCTAATTTATTGGTATTACAGTTTCACTCGTTTGCCCCCTGAACCTTATTTTAGGTGTAGTCTACACCACATGCTGTGCTAACAATAGCTAATTTATTGGTAATGCAGTTTCACTGTGTTTGCTCCCTGGCTCTTATGGTAGGTGTAGTCTCCACCACATGCTGTGCTAACTATAGCTAATTTATTGAAAATGTAGGTTAACTGTGTGTGCACCCTGACTCTTATTGTAGGTGTAGTGTACACCACATGCTGTGCAAACAATAGCTAATTTATTGGTATTACAGTTTCACTGTGTTTGCCCCCTGAACCTTATTTTAGGTGTAGTCTACACCACATGCTGTGCTAACAATAGCTAATTTATTGGTAATGCAGTTTCACTGTGTTTGCTGCCTGGCTCTTATTGTAGGTGTAGTCTCCACCACATGCTGTGCTAACTATAGCTAATTTATTGGTAATGTAGGTTAACTGTGTTTGCACCCTGACTCTTATTGTAGGTGCAGTGTACACCACATGCTGTGCTAACAATAGCTAATTTATTGGTAATGCAGGTTCACTGTGTTTGCTCCTGGCTCTTATTGTAGGTGTAGTCTACACCACATGCTGTCCCAACAATAGCTAATTTATTGGTAATGCTGGTTCACTGTGTTTGCATCCTGGCTCTTATTGTAGGTGTAGTCTACACCAGATGCCGTGCTAACAATAGCTAATTTATTGGTAATGCTGGTTCACTCTGTTTGCACCCTGGCTCTTATTGTAGGTGTAGTCTACACCACATGCTGTGCTAACAATAGCCAATTTATTGGTAATGCAGGTTCACTGTGTTTGCACCCTGACTCTTATTGTAGGTGTAGTGTACACCACATGCTGTGCAAACAATAGCTAATTTATTGGTATTACAGTTTCACTTTGTTTGCCCCCTGAACCTTATTTTAGGTGTAGTCTACACCACATGCTGTGCTAACAATAGCTAATTTATTGGTAATGCAGTTTCACTGTGTTTGCTCCCTGGCTCTTATTGTAGGTGTAGTCTCCACCACATGCTGTGCTAACTATAGCTAATTTATTGGTAATGTAGGTTAACTGTGTTTGCACCCTGACTCTTATTGTAGGTGTAGTCTACACCAAATGCTGTGCCAACAATAGCTAATTATTGGTAATACAGGTTAACTGTGTTTGCACCCTGACTCTTATTGTAGGTGTAGTCTACACCACATGCTGTGCTAACATTAGCTAATTTATTGGTAGAGCAATTTCACTGTGATTGCACCCTGGCTCTTATTGTAGTTGTAGTCTACACCACATGCTGTGACAACAATAGCTAATTTATTGGTAATGCAGTTTAACTGTGATTGCACCCTGGCTCTTATTGTAGGTGTAGTCTACACCACATGCTGTGACATCAATAGCTAATTTATTGGTAGTTCAATTTCACTGTGTTTGCCCCCTGGCTCTTATTGTAGGTATAGTCTACACCACATGCTGTTCCAACAATAGCTAATTTATTGGTAATTCAGGTTCACTGTTTTTGCACCTTGGCTCTTATTGTAGGTGTAGTCTACACCACATGCTGTTCCAACAATAGCTAATTTATTGGAAATGCAGGTTCACTGTGTTTGCACCCTGGCACTTATTGTAGGTGTAGTCTACACCACTTGCTGTGATAACAATAGCTAATTTATTGGTAATGCAGTTTCACTGTGTTTGCACCCTGGCTCTTATTGTAGGTGTAGTCTACTCCACATGCTATGCTAACAATAGCTAATTTATTGGTAATGCAGGTTCACTGTGTTAGCCCCCTGAACCTTATTGTAGGAGTAGTCTACACCACATGCTGTGCTAACAATAGCTAATTTATTGGTAGAGCAGTTTCACTGAGTTTGCACCCTGGCTCTTATTGTAGTTGTAGTCTACACCACATGCTGTGCCAACAATAGCTAATTTATTGGTAATGCAGTTTCACTGTGTTTGCACCCTGACTCTTATCATAGGTGTAGTCTACACCACATGCTGTGCCAACAATAGCTAATTTATTGTAAATGCAGTTTCACTGTGTTTGCACCCTATCTCTTATTGTAGGTGTAGTCTACACCACATGCCGTGCCAACAATAGCTAATTTATTGTTAATGCAGTTTCACTGTGTTTGCACCCAGACCCTTATTTTTGGTGTAGTCTACACCACATGCTGTGCCAACAATAGCTAATTTATTGGTAATGCAGGTTCACTGTGTTTTGAACCCTGACTCTTAGTGTAGGTGTAGTCTACACCACATGCTGTGCCAACAATAGCTAATTTATTGGTAATGCAGGTTCACTGTGTTTGCACCCTGGCTCTTATTGTGGGTGTAGTCTACACCGCATGCTGTGCTAACAATAGCTAATTTATTGGTAATGCAGGTTAACTGTGTTTGCACCCTGACTCTTATTTTAGGTGTAGTCTACACCACATGCTGTGCCAACAGTAGCTAATTTATTGGTGATACAAGTTCACTGTGTTTGCACCCTGGTTCTTATTGTAGGTGTAGTCTACACCACATGCTGTGCCAACAATAGCTAATTTATTGGTAATGCAGGTTCACTGTGTTTGCACCCTAGCTCTTATTGTAGGTGTAGTCTACACCACATGCTGTGCCAACAATAGCTAATTTATTGGTAATGCAGGTTCACTGTGTTTGCACCCTGGCTCTTATTGTAGGTGTAGTCTACACCACATGCAGTGCCAGCAATAGCTAATTTATTGGTAATGCAGTTTCACTGTGTTTGCACCCTGACTCTTATTGTAGGTGCAGTGTACACCACATGCTGTGCCGATAATAGCTAATTTATTGGTAGTTCAGTTTCACTCTGTTTGCCCCCTGACTCTTATTGTAGGTGTAGTCTACACCACATGCTGTGCCAACAATAGCTAATTTATTGGTAATGCAGTTTCACTGTGTTTGCACCCTGACTCTTATTGTAGGTGTAGTCTACACCACATGCTGTGCCAACAATAGCTAATTTATTGGTAATGCAGTTTCACTGTGTTTACAACCTGGTTCTTATTGTAGGTGTAGTCTACACCACATGCTGTGCCAACAATAGCTAATTTATTGGTAATGCAGGTTCACTGTGTTTGCACCCTAGCTCTTATTGTAGGTGTTGTCTACACCACATGCTGTCCTAACAGTAGCTAATTTATTGTTAATGCAGGTTCAATCTGTTTGCCCCCCAGCTCTTATTGTTGGTGTAGTCTACACCACATGCTGTGCCAACAATAGCTAATTAATTGGTAATGCAGTTTGTGTTTGCACCCTAGCTCTTATTGTAGGTGTAGTCTACACCACATGCAGTGCCAACAAAAGCTAATTTATTGGTAATGCAGGTTCACAGTGTTTGCACCCTGGCTCTTATTGTAGGTGCAGTGTACACCACATGCTGTGCTAACAATAGCTAATTTATTGGTAATGCAGGTTCACTGTGTTTGCTCCTGGCTCTTATTGTAGGTGTAGTCTACACCACATGCTGTGCCAACAATAGCTAATTTATTGGTAATGCAGGTTCACTGTGTTTGCACCCTACCTCTTATTGTAGGTGTAGTCTACACCACATGCTGTGCCAACAATAGCTAATTTATTGGTAATGCAGGTTCACTGTGTTTGCCCCCTGGCTCTTATTGTAGGTGTAGTCTACACCACATGCTGTCCTAACAATAGCCAATTTATTGATAATGCAGGATCCCTGTGTTTGCCCCTTGGCTCTTATTGTAGGTATAGTCTACACCACATGCCATGCCAACAATAGCTAATTTAGTGTTAATGCAGTTTCACTGTGTTTGCACCCTAGCTCTTATTGTAGGTGTAGTCTACACCACATGCTGTGCTAACAATAGCCAATTTATTAGTAATGCAGGTTCACTGTGTTTGCACCCTGACTCTTATTGTAGGTGTAGTGTACACCACATGCTGTGCTAACAATAGCTATCTTATTGGTAATGCAGGTTCACTGTGTTTGCACCCTGACTCTTATTGTAGGTGTAGTCTACACCACATGCTGTGCCAACAATAGCTAATTTATTGGTAATGCAGGTTCACTGTGTTTGCACTCTGACTCTTATTGTAGGTGTAGTGTACACCACATGCTGTGCTAACAATAGATAATTTATTGGTAATGCAGGTTCACTGTGTTTGCACCCTGACTTTTATTGTAGGTGTAGTCTACACCACATGCTGTGCCAACAATAGCTAATTTTTTGGTAAAACAATTTCACTGTGTTTGCACCCTGACTCGTATTGTAGGAGTAGTGTACACCACATGCTGTGCTAACAATAGCTAATTTATTGGTAATGCAGGTTCACTCTGTTTGCACCCTGACCCTTATTGTAGGTCTAGCCTACACCACATGCTGTGCCAACAATAGCTAATTTATTGGTAATGCAGGTTCACTGTGTTGGCCCCCTGACTCTTATTGTAGGTGTTGTCTACACCACATGCTTTGCCAACAATAGCTAATTTATTGGTAATGCAGGTTCACTGTGTTTGCACCCTGGCTCTTATTGTAGATGTAGTCTACACCAAATGCTGTGCCAACAATAGCTAATTTATTGGTAATGCAGATTCACTGTGTTTGCACCCTGGCTCTTATTGTAGGTGTAGTCTACACCACATACTGTGCCAACAATAGCTAATTTATTGGTAATGCAGATTCACTGTGTTTCACCCTGGCTCTTATTGTAGGTGTAGTCTACACCACATGCTGTGCCAACAATAGCTAATTTATTGGTAAAGCAGTTTCACTGTGTTTGCACCCTGGTTCTTATTGTAGGTGTAGTCTACACCACATGCTGTGCCAACAATAGCTAATTTATTGGTAATGCAGGTTCATTGTGTTTGCACCCTGACTCCTATTGTAGGTGTAGTCTACACCACATGCTGTGCTAACAATAGCTAATTTATCCGTTATGCAGTTTCACTGTGTTTGCACCCTGACTCTTATTGTAGGTGTAGTCTACACCACATGCTGTGCCAACAATAGCTAATTTATTGGTAATGCAGTTTCACTGCGTTTGCAACATGGTTCTTATTGTAGGTGTAGTCTACACCACATGCTGTGCCAACAATAGCTAATTTATTGGTAATGCAGGTTCACTGTGTTTGCACCCTGACTCTTATTGTAGGTGTAGTCTACACCACATGCTGTGCTAACAATAGCTAATTTATCCGTTGTGCAGTTTCACTGTGTTTGCACCCTGACTCTTATTGTACGTGTAGTCTACACCACATGCTGTGCCAACAATAGCTAATTTATTGGTAATGCAGGTTCACTGTGTTTGCACCCTAGCTCTTATTGTAGGTGTAGTCTACACCACATGCTGTGCCAACAATAGCTAATTTATTGGTAATGCAGGTTTACTGTGTTTGCCCCCTGGCTCTTATTGTAGGTGTAGTCTACACCACATGCTGTCCTAACAATAGCCAATTTATTGATAATGCAGGATCCCTGTGTTTGCCCCTTGGCTCTTATTGTAGGTATACTCTACACCACATGCCATGCCAACAATAGCTAATTTAGTGTTAATGCAGTTTCACTGTGTTTGCACCCTAGCTCTTATTGTAGGTGTAGTCTACACCACATGCTGTGCTAACAATAGCCAATTTATTAGTAATGCAGGTACACTGTGTTTGCACCCTGACTCTTATTGTAGGTGTAGTGTACACCACATGCTGTGCTAACAATAGCTAATTTATTGGTAATGCAGGTTCACTGTGTTTGCACCCTGACTCTTATTGTAGGTGTAGTCTACACCACATGCTGTGCCAACAATAGCTAATTTATTGGTAATGCAGGTTCACTGTGTTTGCACTCTGACTCTTATTGTAGGTGTAGTGTACACCACATGCTGTGCTAGCAATAGCTAATTTATTGGTAATGCAGGTTCACTGTGTTTGCACCCTGACTCTTATTGTAGGTCTAGTCTACACCACATGCTGTGCCAACAATAGCTAATTTATTGGTAATGCAGGTTTACAGTGTTTGCACCCTGACTCTTATTGTAGGAGTAGTGTACACCACATGCTGTGCTAACAATAGCTAATTTATTGGTAATGCAGGTTCACTTTGTTTGCACCCTGACTCTTATTGTAGGTCTAGTCTACACCACATGCTGTGCCAACAATAGCTAATTTATTGGTAATGAAGGTTCACTGTGTTTGCCCCCTGACTCTTATTGTAGCTGTTGTCTACACCACATGCTTTGCCAACAATAGCTAATTTATTGGTAATGCAGGTTCACTGTGTTTGCACCCTGGTTCTTATTGTCGTTGTAGTCTACACCAAATGCTGTGCCAACAATAGCTAATTTATTGGTAATGCAGATTCACTGTGTTTGCACCCTGGCTCTTATTGTAGGTGTAGTCTACACCACATTCTGTGCCAAGAATAGCTAATTTATTGGTAATGCAGTTTCACTGTGTTTTCACCCTGGCTCTTATTGTAGGTATAGTCTACACCACATGCTGTGTTAACAATAGCTAATTTATTGGTAAAGCAGTTTCACTGTGTTTGCACCCTGGTTCTTATTGTAGGTGTAGTCTACACCACATGCTGTGCCAACAATAGCCAATTTATTGGTAATGCAGGTTCACTGTGTTTGCACCCTGACTCTTATTGTAGGTGTAGTCTACACCACATGCTGTGCTAACAATAGCTAATTTATTTGTTATGCAGTTTCACTGTGTTTGCACCCTGACTCTTATTGTAGGTGTAGTCTACACCACATGCTGTGCCAACAATAGCTAATTTATTGGTAATGCAGTTTCACTGCGTTTGCAACCTGGTTCTTATTGTAGGTGTAGTCTACACCACATGCTGTGCCAACAATAGCTAATTTATTGGTAATACAGGTTCACTGTGTTTGCACCCTAGCTCTTATTGTAGGTGTAGTCTACACCACATGCTGTCCTAACAGTAGGTAATTTATTGTTAATGCAGGTTCACTCTGTTTGCCCCCCAGCTCTTATTGTAGGTGTAGTCTACACCACATGCTGTGCCAACAATAGCTAATTAATTGGTAATGCAGTTTCTCTGTGTTTGCACCCTAGCTCTTATTGTAGGTGTAGTCTACACCACATGCAGTGCCAACAATAGCTAATTTATTGGTAATGCAGGTTCACAGTGTTTGCACCCTGGCTCTTATTGTAGGTGTAGTCTACACCACATGCTCTGCCAACAATAGCTAATTTATTGGTAATGCAGGTACACTGTGTTTGCACCCTAGCTCTTATTGTAGGTGTAGTCTACAAAACATGCTGTGCCAACAATAGCTAATTTATTGGTAATGCAGGTTCACTGTGTTTGCCCCCCTGGCTCTTATTGTAGGTGTAGTCTACACCACATGATGTCCTAACAATAGCCAATTTATTGATAATGCTGGTTCACTGTGTTTGCACCCTGACTCTTATTGTAGGTGTAGTGTACACCACATGCTGTGCTAACAATAGCTAATTTATTGGTAATGCAGGTTCACTGTGTTTGCACCCTGACTCTTATTGTAGGTCTAGTCTACACCACATGCTGTGCCAACAATAGCTAATTTATTGGTAATGCAGGTTCACTCTATTTGCACCCTGACTCTTATTGTAGGTGTAGTGTACACCACATGCTGTGCTAACAATAGCTAATTTATTGGTAATGCAGGTTCACTGAGTTTGCACCCTGACTCATATTGTAGGTCTAGTCTACACCACAAGCTGTGCAAACAATAGCTAATTTATTGGTAATGCTGGTTCACTGTGTTTGCCCCTGGGTTTTACTGTAGGTGTAGTCTACACCACATGCTGTGCCAACAATAGCTAATTTATTGGTAATGCTGGTTCACTGTGTTTGCACCCTGACTCTTATTGTAGGTCTAGTCTACACCACAAGCTGTGCTAACAATAGCTAATTTATTGGTAATGCTGGTTCACTGTGTTTGCCCCTGGCTTTTACTGTAGGTGTAGTCTACACCACATGCTGTGCCAACAATAGCTAATTTATTGGTAATGCAGGTTCAATGTGTTTGCACCCTGGCTCTTATTGTAGGTGTAGTCTACACCACATGCTGTGCCAACAATAGCTAATTTATTGGTAATGCAGGTTCACTGTGTTTGCACCCTGACTCTTATTGTAGGTGTAGTGTACACCACATGCTGTGCTAACAATAGCTAATTTATTGGTAATGCAGTTTCACTGTGTTTGCACCCTGACTCTTATTGTAGGTGCAGTGTACACCACATGCTGTGCTAACAATAGCTAATTTATTGGTAATGCAGGTTCACTGTGTTTGCTCTTGGCTCTTATTGTAGGTGTAGTCTACACCACATGCTGTCCCAACAATAGCTAATTTATTGGTAATGCTGGTTCACTGTGTTTGCATCCTGGCTCTTATTGTAGGTGTAGTCTACACCAGATGCCGTGCTAACAATAGCTAATTTATTGGTAATGCTGGTTCACTCTGTTTGCACCCTGGCTCTTATTGTAGGTGTAGTCTACACCACATGCTGTGCTAACAATAGCCAATTTATTGGTAATGCAGGTTCACTGTGTTTGCACCCTGACTCTTATTGTAGGTGTAGTGTACACCACATGCTGTGCAAACAATAGCTAATTTATTGGTATTACAGTTTCACTTTGTTTGCCCCCTGAACCTTATTTTAGGTGTAGTCTACACCACATGCTGTGCTAACAATAGCTAATTTATTGGTAATGCAGTTTCACTGTGTTTGCTCCCTGGCTCTTATTGAAGGTGTAGTCTCCACCACATGCTGTGCTAACAATAGCCAATTTATTGGTAATGCAGGTTCACTGTGTTTGCACCCTGACTCTTATTGTAGGTGTAGTGTACACCACATGCTGTGCAAACAATAGCTAATTTATTGGTATTACAGTTTCACTTTGTTTGCCCCCTGAACCTTATTTTAGGTGTAGTCTACACCACATGCTGTGCTAACAATAGCTAATTTATTGGTAATGCAGTTTCACTGTGTTTGCTCCCTGGCTCTTATTGTAGGTGTAGTCTACACCACATGCTGTGCCAACAATAGCTAATTTATTGGTAATGCTGGTTCACTGTGTTTGCATCCTGGCTCTTATTGTAGGTGTAGTCTACACCACATGCCGTGCTAACAATAGCTAATTTATTGGTAATGCTGGTTCACTGTGTTTGCACCCTGGCTCTTATTGTAGGTGTATTCTACACCACATGCTGTGCTAACAATAGCCAATTTATTGGTAATGCAGGTTCACTGTGTTTGCACCCTGACTCTTATTGTAGGTGTAGTGTACACCACATGCTGTGCAAACAATAGCTAATTTATTGGTATAACAGTTTCACTGTGTTTGCCCCCTGAACCTTATTTTAGGTGTAGCCTACACCACATCCTGTGCCAACAATAGCTATTTATTGGTAATGCTGGTTCACTGTGTTTGCTCCTGGCTCTTATTGAAGGTGTAGTCTACACCACATGCTGTGCCAACAATAGCTAATTTATTGGTAATGCTGGTTCACTGTGTTTGCATCCTGGCTCTTATTGTAGGTGTAGTCTACACCACATGCCGTGCTAACAATAGCTAATTTATTGGTAATGCTGGTTCACTGTGTTTGCACCCTGGCTCTTATTGTAGGTGTAGTCTACACCACATGCTGTGCTAACAATAGCCAATTTATTGGTAATGCTGGTTCACTGTGTTTGCACCCTGACTCTTATTGTAGGTGTAGTCTACACCACATGCTGTGCTAACAATAGCTAATTTATTGGTAATGCAGTTTCACTGTGTTTGCTCCCTGGCTCTTATTGTAGGTGTAGTCTCCACCACATGCTGTGCTAACTATAGCTAATTTACTGGTAATGTAGGTTAACTGTGTTTGCACCCTGACTCTTATTGTAGGAGTAGTCTACACCAAATGCTGTGCTAACAATAGCTAATTTATTGGTAATGCAGGTTAACTGTGTTTGCACCCTGGCTCTTATTGTAGGTGTAGTCTACACCACATGCTGTGCCAACAATAGCTAATTTATTGGTAATGCAGGTTCACTGTGTTTGCACCCTGACTCTTATTGTAGGTGTAGTCTACACCACATGCTGTGCCAACAATAGCTAATTTATTGGTAATGCAGGTTCACTGTGTTTGCACCCTGACTCTTATTGTGTGTGTAGTCTACACCACATGCTGTGCTAAAAATAGCTAATTTATTGTTAAAGCAGTTTCTCTTTGTTTGCATCCTGGTTCTTATTATAGGTGTAGTCTACACCACATGCTGTGCTAACAATAGCTAATTTATCGGTAATGCAGATTGACTGTGTTTTTCACCCTGGCTCTTATTGTAGGTGTAGTCTACACCACATGCAGTGCCAACAATAGCTAATTTATTGGTAATGCATGTTAACTGTGTTTGCACCCTGGCTGTTATTGTAGGTGTAGTCTACACCACATCCTGTGCTAACAGTAGCTAATTTATTGGTAATGCATGTTAACTGTGTTTGCACCCTGGCTCTTATTGTAGGTGTAGTCTACACCACATGCTGTGCTTACTATAGCTAATTTACTGGTAATGTAGGTTAACTGTGTTTGCACCCTGACTCTTATTGTAGGAGTAGTCTACACCAAATGCTGTGCTAACAATAGCTAATTTATTGGTAATGCAGGTTAACTGTGTTTGCACCCTGGCTCTTATTGTAGGTGTAGTCTACACCACATGCTGTGCCAACAATAGCTAATTTATTGGTAATGCAGGTTCACTGTGTTTGCACCCTGACTCTTATTGTAGGTGTAGTCTACACCACATGCTGTGCCAACAATAGCTAATTTATTGGTAATGCAGGTTCACTGTGTTTGCACCCTGACTCTTATTGTGTGTGTAGTCTACACCACATGCTGTGCTAAAAATAGCTAATTAATTGTTAAAGCAGTTTCTCTTTGTTTGCATCCTGGTTCTTATTATAGGTGTAGTCTACACCACATGCTGTGCTAACAATAGCTAATTTATCGGTAATGCAGATTGACTGTGTTTTTCACCCTGGCTCTTATTGTAGGTGTAGTCTACACCACATGCTGTGCCAACAATAGCTAATTTATTGGTAATGCATGTTAACTGTGTTTGCACCCTGGCTGTTATTGTAGGTGTAGTCTACACCACATCCTGTGCTAACAGTAGCTAATTTATTGGTAATGCATGTTAACTGTGTTTGCACCCTGGCTCTTATTGTAGGTGTAGTCTACACCACATGCTGTGCCAACAATAGCTAATTTATTGGTAATGCATGTTAACTGTGTTTGCACCCTGGCTGTTATTGTAGGTGTAGTCTACACCACATCCTGTGCTAACAGTAGCTAATTTATTGGTAATGCAGGTTCACTGTGTTTGCACCCTGGCTCTTATTGTAGGTATAGTCTACACCACATGCTGTGCTAACAGTAGGTAATTGATAGGTAATGCAGTTTCACTGTGTTTGCACCCTGGCTCTTATTGTTGGTGTAGTCTACACCACATGCTGTGCTAAAAATAGCTAATTTAATGTTAAAGCAGTTTCTCTTTGTTTGCATCCTGGTTCTTATTATAGGTGTAGTCTACACCACATGCTGTGCTAACAATAGCTAATTTATCGGTAATGCAGGTTGACTGTGTTTTCACCCTGGCTCTTATTGTAGGTGTAGTCTACACCACATGCTGTGCCAACAATAGCTAATTTATTGGTAATGCATGTTAACTGTGTTTGCACCCTGGCTGTTATTGTGTGTGTAGTCTACACCACATGCTGTGCTAAAAATAGCTAATTTATTGTTAAAGCAGTTTCTCTTTGTTTGCATCCTGGTTCTTATTGTAGGTGTAGTCTACACCACATGCTGTGCTAACAATAACTAATTTATTGGTAATGCATGTTAACTGTGTTTGCACCCTGGCTGTTATTGTAGGTGTAGTCTACACCACATGCTGTGCTAACAATAGCTAATTTATTGGTAATGCATGTTAACTGTGTTTGCACCCTGGCTGTTATTGTAGGTGTAGTCTACACCACATCCTGTGCTAACAGTAGCTAATTTATTGGTAATGCATGTTAACTGTGTTTGCACCCTGGCTCTTATTGTAGGTGTAGTATACACCACATGCTGTGCCAACAATAGCTAATTTATTGGTAATGCATGTTAACTGTGTTTGCACCCTGGCTGTTATTGTAGGTGTAGTCTACACCACATCCTGTGCTAACAGTAGCTAATTTATTGGTAATGCAGGTTCACTGTGTTTGCACCGTGGCTCTTATTGTAGGTATAGTCTACACCACATGCTGTGCTAACAATAGGTAATTGATTGGTAATGCAGTTTCACTGTGTTTGCACCCTGGCTCTTATTGTTGGTGTAGTCTACACCACAAGCTGTGCCAACAATAGCTAATTTATTGGATATGCCGGTTCACTGTGTTTGCATCCTGACTCTTATTGTTGGTGTAGTCTACACCACATGCTGTGCTAACAATAGCTAATTTATCGGTAATGCAGTTTCACTGTGTTTGCATCCTGACTCTTATTGTTGGTGTAGTCTACACCACAAGCTGTGCCAACAATAGCTAATTTATTGGATATGCCGGTTCACTGTGTTTGCATCCTGACTCTTATTGTTGGTGTAGTCTACACCACAAGCTGTGGCAACAATAGCTAATTTATTGGATATGCCGGTTCACTGTGTTTGCATCCTGACTCTTATTGTTGGTGTAGTCTACACCACAAGCTGTGCCAACAATAGCTAATTTATTGGTAATGCAGTTTCACTGTGTTTTCATCCTGACTCTTATTGTTGGTGTAGTCTACACCACAAGCTGTGCCAACAATAGCTAATTTATTGGATATGCCGGTTCACTGTGTTTGCATCCTGACTCTTATTGTTGGTGTAGTCTACACCACAAGCTGTGCCAACAATAGCTAATTTATTGGATATGCCGGTTCACTGTGTTTGCATCCTGACTCTTATTGTTGGTGTAGTCTACACCACAAGCTGTGCCAACAATAGCTAATTTATTGGTAATGCAGTTTCACTGTGTTTGCATCCTGACTCTTATTGTTGGTGTAGTCTACACCACAAGCTGTGCCAACAATAGCTAATTTATTGGATATGCCGGTTCACTGTGTTTGCATCCTGACTCTTATTGTTGGTGTAGTCTACACCACATGCTGTGCTAACAATAGCTAATTTATCGGTAATGCAGTTTCACTGTGTTTGCATCCTGACTCTTATTGTTGGTGTAGTCTACTCCACAAGCTGTGCCAACAATAGCTAATTTATTGGATATGCCGGTTCACTGTGTTTGCATCCTGACTCTTATTGTTGGTGTAGTCTACACCACAAGCTGTGCCAACAATAGCTAATTTATTGGATATGCCGGTTCACTGTGTTTGCATCCTGACTCTTATTGTTGGTGTAGTCTACACCACAAGCTGTGCCAACAATAGCTAATTTATTGGTAATGCAGTTTCACTGTGTTTGATTCCTGACTCTTATTGTTGGTGTAGTCTACACCACAAGCTGTGCCAACAATAGCTAATTTATTGGATATGCCGGTTCACTGTGTTTGCATCCTGACTCTTATTGTTGGTGTAGTCTACACCACAAGCTGTGCCAACGATAGCTAATTTATTGGTAATGCAGTTTCACTGTGTTTGCATCCTGACTCTTATTGTTGGTGTAGTCTACACCACAAGCTGTGCCAACAATAGCTAATTTATTGGATATGCCGGTTCACTGTGTTTGCATCCTGACTCTTATTGTAGGTGTAGTCTACACCACATGCTGTGCTAACAATAGCTAATTTATCGGTAATGCAGTTTCACTGTGTTTGCACCCTGGATCTTACTGTAGGTGTAGTCTACACCACATGCTGTGCCAACAATAGCTAATTTATTGGTTATGCCGGTTATCTGCGTTTGCCCCCTGACTCTTATTGTAGGTGTAGCCTACACCACATGCTGTGTCATCAATTGGTAATGCAGTTTAACTGTGTTTGCACCCTGACTCTTATTGTGGGTGTAGTCTACACCACATGCTGTGCCAACAATAGCTAATTTATCGGTAATGCAGTTTCACTGTATTTGCACACTGGTTCTTATTGTAGGTTTAGTCTACACCACATACTGTGCTAACAATAGCTAATTTATTGGTAGAGCAGTTTCACTGAGTTTGCACCCTGACTCTTATTGTAGGTTTAGTCTACACCACATGCTGTGCCAACAATAGCTAATTTATTGGTAATGCTGGTTCACTGTGTTTGCACCCTGACTCTTATTGTAGGTCTAGTCTACACCACAAGCTGTGCTAACAATAGCTAATTTATTGGTAATGCTGGTTCACTGTGTTTGCCCCTGGCTTTTACTGTAGGTGTAGTCTACACCACATGCTGTGCCAACAATAGCTAATTTATTGGTAATGCAGGTTCACTGTGTTTGCACCCTGGCTCTTATTGTAGGTGTAGTCTACACCACATGCTGTGCCAACAATAGCTAATTTATTGGTAATGCAGGTTCACTGTGTTTGCACCCTGACTCTTATTGTAGGTGTAGTGTACACCACATGCTGTGCTAACAATAGCTAATTTATTGGTAATGCAGTTTCACTGTGTTTGCACCCTGACTCTTATTGTAGGTGCAGTGTACACCACATGCCGTGCTAACAATAGCTAATTTATTGGTAATGCAGGTTCACTGTGTTTGCTCCTGGCTCTTATTGTAGGTGTAGTCTACACCACATGCTGTGCCAACAATAGCTAATTTATTGGTAATGCTGGTTCACTGTGTTTGCATCCTGGCTCTTATTGTAGGTGTAGTCTACACCACATGCCGTGCTAACAATAGCTAATTTATTGGTCATGCTGGTTCTCTGTGTTTGCACCCTGGCTCTTCTTGTAGGTGTAGTCTACACTTCATGCTGTGCTAACAATAGCCAATTTATTGGTAATGCAGGTTCACTGTGTTTGCACCCTGACTCTTATTGTAGGTGTAGTGTACACCACATGCTGTGCAAACAATAGCTAATTTATTGGTATTACAGTTTCACTGTGTTTGCCCCCTGAACCTTATTTTAGGTGTAGTCTACACCACATGCTGTGCTAACAATAGCGAATTTATTGGTAATGCAGTTTCACTGTGTTTGCACCCTGGCTCTTATTGTAGGTGTAGTCTCCACCACATGCTGTGCTAACTATAGCTAATTTATTGGTAATGTAGGTTAACTGTGTTTGCACCCTGACTCTTATTGTAAGAGTAGTCTACACCAAATGCTGTGCTAACAATAGCTAATTTATTGGTAATGCAGGTTAACTGTGTTTGCACTCTGGCTCTTATTGTAGGTGTAGTCTACACCAAATGCTGTGCCAACAATAGCTAATTTATTGGTAATACAGGTTAACTGTGTTTGCACCCTGACTCTTATTGTAGGTGTAGTCTACACCACATGCTGTGCCAACAATTGCTAATTTATTGGTAATGCAGGTTCACTGTGTTTGCACCCTGGCTCTTATTGTAGTTGTAGTCTACACCAAATGCTGTGCCAACAATAGCTAATTTATTGGTAATGCAGGTTCACTGTGTTTGCCCCCTGGCTCTTATTGTAGGTGTAGCCTACACCACATGCTGTGCTAACAATAGCTAATTTATTGGGAGAGCAGTTTCACTGTGTTTGCACCCTGGCTCTTATTGTAGTTGTAGTCTACACCACATGCTGGGCCAACAATAGCTAATTTATTGGTAATGCAGTTTAACTGTGATTGCCCCCTGGCTCTTATTGTAGGTGTAGTCTACACCACATGCTGTGCCAACAATAGCTAATTTATTGGTAGTTCAATTTCTCTGTGTGTGCCCCCTGGCTCTTATTGTAGGTATAGTCTACACCACATGCTGTTCCAACAATAGCTAATTTATTGGTAATGCAGGATCACTGTGTTTGCACCTTGGCTCTTATTGTAGGTGTAGTCTACACCACATGCTGTTCCAACAATAGCTAATTTATTGGTAATGCTGGTTCACTGTGTTTGCACCCTGGCTCTTATTGTAGGTGTAGTCTACACCACATGCTGTGCTAACAATAGCTAATTTATTGGTAATGCAGTTTCACTGTGTTTGCACCCTGGCTCTTATTGTAGGTGTAGTCTACTCCACATGCTGTGCTAACAATAGCTAATTTATTGGTAATGCAGGTTCACTGTGTTTGCCCCCTGAACCTTATTGTAGGTGTTGTCTACACCACATGCTGTGCTAACAATAGCTAATTTATTGGTAGAGCAGTTTCACTGAGTTTGCACCCTGGCTCTTATTGTAGTTGTAGTCTACACCACATGCTGTGCCAACAATAGCTAATTTATTGGTAATGCAGTTTCACTGTGTTTGCACCCTGACTCTTATCATAGGAGTAGTCTACACCACATGCTGTGCCAACAATAGCTAATTTATTGTTAATGCAGTTTCACTGTGTTTGCACCCTGGCTCTTATTGTAGGTGTAGTCTACACCACATGCCGTGCCAACAATAGCTAATTAATTGTTAATGCAGTTTCACTGTGTTTGCACCCAGACCCTTATTTTTGGTGTAGTCTACACCACATGCTGTGCCAACAATAGCTAATTTATTGGTAATGCAGGTTCACTGTGTTTTGCACCCTGACTCTTAATGTAGGTGTAGTCTACACCACATGCTGTGCCAACAATAGCTAATTTATTGGTAATGCAGGTTCACTGTGTTTGCACCCTGACTCTTATTGTGTGTGTAGTCTACACCACATGCTGTGCTAAAAATAGCTAATTTATTGTTAAAGCAGTTTTTCTTTGTTTGCACCCTGGTTCTTATTGAACGTGTACTCTACACCGCATGCTGTGCTAACAATAGCTAATTAATTGGTAATGCAGGTTCACTGTGTTTTGCACCCTGGCTCTTATTGTTGGTGTAGTCTACACCACATGCTGTGCCAACAATAGCTTATTTATTGGCAATGCAGGTTCGCTGTGTTTTGCACTCTGACTCTTAATGTAGGTGTAGTCTACACCACATGCTGTGCTAACAATAGCTAATTTATTGTTAAAGCAATTTCAGTGTGTTTGCACCCTGGTTCTTAATGTAGGTGTAGTCTACACCACATGCTGTGCCAACAATAGCTAATAGATTGGTAATGCAGTTTCACTGGGTTTGCACCCTGGCTCTTATTGTTGGTGTAGTCTACACCACATGCTGTGTTAACAATAGCTAATTAATTGGTGATGCAGTTTCACTGTATTTGCACACTGTTTCTTACTGTAGGTGTAGTCTACACCACAAGCTGTGCTAACAGTAGCTAATTTATTGGTAATCTAGGTTCACTGTGTTTGCACCCTGGCTCTTATTGTAGGTGTAGTCTACACCACATGCTGTGCTAACAGTAGCTAATTTATTGGTAATCTAGGTTCACTGTGTTTGCACCCTGGCTCTTATTGTAGGTGTAGTCTACACCACATGCTGTGCCAACAATAGCTAATTTATTGGTAATGCAGGTTCACTGTGTTTTGCACCCTGGCTCTTATTGTTGGTGTAGTCTACACCACATGCTGTGCCAACAATAGCTTATTTATTGGCAATGCAGGTTCGCTATGTTTTGCACTCTGCCTCTTAATGTAGGTGTAGTCTACACCACATGCTGTGCTAACAATAGCTAATTTATTGTTAAAGCAATTTCAGTGTGTTTGCACCCTGGTTCTTAATGTAGGTGTAGTCTACACCACAAGCTGTGCCAACAATAGCTAATTGATTGGTAATGCAGTTTCACTGTGTTTGCACCCTGGCTCTTATTGTTGGTGTAGTCTACACCACAAGCTGTGCCAACAATAGCTAATTGATTGGTAATGCAGTTTCACTGTGTTTGCCCCCAGGCTCTTATTGTAGGTGTAGTCTACACCACATGCTGTGCCAACAATAGCTAATTGATTGGTAATGCAGTTTCACTGTGTTTGCACCCTGGCTCTTATTGTTGGTGTAGTCTACACCACAAGCTGTGCCAACAATAGCTAATTTATTGGATATGCCGGTTCACTGTGTTTGCACCCTGGCTCTTATTGTTGGTGTAGTCTACACCACAAGCTGTGCCAACAATAGCTAATTGATTGGTAATGCAGTTTCACTGTGTTTGCCCCCAGGCTCTTATTGTAGGTGTAGTCTACACCACATGCTGTGCCAACAATAGCTAATTGATTGGTAATGCAGTTTCACTGTATTTGCACACTGGTTCTTATTGTAGGTGTAGTCTACACCACATGCTGTGCCAACAGTAGCTAATTTATTGGTTATGCCGGTTCACTGTGTTTGCCCCCTGACTCTTATTGTAGGTGTAGTCTACACCACATGCTGTGTCATCAATAGCTAATTTATTGGTAATGCAGTTTAACTGTGTTTGCACCCTGACTCTTATTGTGGGTGTAGTCTACACCACATGCTGTGCCGACAATAGCTAATTTATTGGTTATGCCGGTTCACTGTGTTTGCACTCTGACTCTTATTGTGGGTGTAGTCTACACCACATGCTGTGCCAACAATAGCTAATTTATTGGTTATGCCGGTTCACTGTGTTTGCTCTCTGACTCTTATTGTAGGTGTAGTCTACACCACATGCTGTGCCAACAATAGCTAATTTATTGGTAATGCAGTTTCACTGTGTTTGCATCCTGGCTCTTATTGTAGGTGTAGTCTACACCACATGCTGTGCCAAGGATAGCTAATTTATTGGTAATGCAGGTTCACTGTGTTTGCCCCCTGAATCTTATTGTAGGTGTAGTCTACAGCACATGCTGTGCCAACAATAGCTAATTTATTGGTAATGCAGGTTCACTGTGTTTGCCCCCTGAATCTTATTGTAGGTGTAGTCTACACCACATGCTGTGCTAACAATAGCTAATTTATTGGTAATGCAGTTTAACTGTGATTGCCCTCTGGCTCTTATTGTAGGTGTAGTCTACTCCACATGCTGTGCTAACAATAGCTAATTTATTGTTAATGCAGTTTCACTGTGTTTGCACCCTGGCTCTTACTGTGGGTTTAGTCTACACCACATGCTTTGCCAACAATAGCTAATTTATTGGTAATGCAGTTTATCTGTGATTGCACCCTGGCTCTTACTGTGGGTGTAGTCTACACCACATGCTGTGCCAACAATAGCTAATTTATTGGTAATGCAGTTTCACTGTGTTTGCACCCTGGCTCTTACTGTGGGTGTAGTCTACACCACATGCTGTGCCAACAATAGCTAATTTATTGGTAATGCAGATTCACTGTGTTTGCCCCCTGACTCTTATTGTAGGTGTAGTCTACACCACATGCTGTGCACTTACAAATTTTGAGATGACCTTGTAAATTGTCCGATCAGTTTTGGGCGAAACATACATTTCTGAATGTTGGGGTATGGGGTCCAGTAGATGCTTTTGGTTTGCTAATGATAGTCCCTGCCTAAATCTTTTCTAGCCCGCAATGCATGTGTGTTCTAGAACGCATTTGTCTTTAATTGGATATTGATATTATGAGAATAGAAGCATTCAAGCTCTGAAATTAGGTTTGGGGCGACCTCTAATGCTGCACAACAACATGGCATTGACACATCCCTTCGTTTTTATTAAATCCTTTGCTGCTATCCTCACTGTCAATGCGATGTAGGCCCTCCCTTCAGCTTGATGACATTTCCTACTGCTAGCTGTGATTGTCAATATGACTTTGTTCAACCCTTGATGACACACTCCGCTGTTAGCTGTGACTCTCAATATATTGTTTGTCCACTCTTCATGGCGTGTGTTTCTCTGCTTTGAATGGAGGTTAAAAAGAAAAGCGGGTCGTTTTGGGCAGGCACTAAGTCGCAGTGAGAAAACACCCTAGAGATGGTCTATGGCTCTGTCCCTTTAGCAATAATTACACCGCAGTTTGCAATTTCGCTCAGAAGAAATCTTTAACTTTTGCCTATAAAAATATTCATATTCAATTCTATATTTGTTACCCTATTGCGTAATGTCGAAAACGTCAATGGGTCATAAATTTTTATTACAATTGAATTGGTAGCTGTCACTGTACTTATGAAGTTGTCTATTGCTCCAATTAAATTCCTCCTTAACTTAAGTATCTTTGAGATGAACATTGATTTAATCTGGTTTCAAGAGTGTAAAACAACGCTTGTTACTGAACACAAAATTTATCAACGTTGCTTGTACTTATTAACGTCACATGGTAACTGTAAGTAACTGCATCTACGCCGCAAAGTCGCCTCACACAAACTCAATGCTAGGGACAATATGCTAGGGCTAGGTTTGAATTACCTTAAGTATGTTATATTCCTTAAATATTTCAGTGCAACTTTTCAAGTAATCTCAAAGATACAAATCCTCCTGCGCGAACATATTTGTGAACCAAGTCATTTCATTGCAGGACGATTCAGACCATCACACAGATATAAAAAATTGAGGAAACTTCTATTCCGGAGATCGTTCCGGCCCGAAAAATCCGAAACACCCTCTTCAGATGCAAATGAAGTAAGTATCCTCTTGCCTATATACAAGACATCTCCTTATCACCTTATAGCATTATGGGATTAAGAATTGTATTTTTACAGTTGAGCAAGCACAATCCATTTTGATAGAAGAATAGCGAATTAAATTATCTGTCCCATACGATACTGAGCCCGTCAGGATAGCCAAGAACCGCAATGACGTCCCTAACGTCTCATCCGCCGGACCTAACTGCCGTGAGGATCAGGTGAACTTTCAAATAGGCCAAAGCGGCACGAGAAACTGTAGTCCAAGGGGATCGTGGTACATGGTGACGAAGGTCATAGACTGCCTAAGGAAAGGTTCACCTTAAAAACTAGACTGAGAAAAGAAACATCCAGACTTATGTAAAACACCGTGAAAATTTATTGTAAATTTTACAAACCCCTAGCCTAGTTCAGAGGGTTTCTATCGGCTAATCCGCAAGCTAATAAAATAATCAAAAATAAAGAGCAGGTCCCTACCTGAGAAATTACAATAAACCCTCGCGAATGATCTGTCTCACAACAATAAAGCAACAACAGCAACACTAGGAAAATGCTACGACGCAAATCCCTAGGTCAAGTTACAAGATTAAGCTAATATCAGAATTTACATTTAACAGGGTAGCAAAACAAATCTAAGTTGGAATGATACCATCTCCACATTTACATTTAACGTTAATTCATCTAGCTAAGTCCTATCAATTAATAACAAAATTTACGGCGGTGACGTCCGTAATAACAAACAATTACATTCAAAGCTAAGTGAACAGCCAAAAAAAAAACATCTAAGTCATTCTTATGAACTAAGTGCTAATCAGCACACAATAGGGTAACATAGAGGATTCATACACTTTTACATCATTAATAAATAACAAAAGACCACAGTTTTATTCAAATGCCTGCCTGCACCTTGGTTTACTCTTTGTAAGCCATAGTCTTCTAATGTGTGTAGTTACGGTGACGACTGCGTAGTAAAGACAACGTCTAACATCGTATGGCCTGCGCTCCCCCAGCTACGAACTCTAGGTTCGAGCAAGCTTCGGTCACAACAGATATGTGTCAGCTGTCCTCAAGTCACTTCCTCCAGGAAATACCTTCATAAACACGGCTATGTCAGCAGGTTCCATATGCAAAAGAACAAGGTTAAGCAGAAAGAATTCGTTAGTTAGCTTTTGTCTTATCAAAATTATGCGTTTTATTATTAAGATGTTGGTTTAGGTTATCGTTGGTTTATGGTGAATAATACGGAGTGCCTCCCCTGAGATCATCTCTGCCAAAAGCCTCGACTCAAAAGTCGGAATACAATCAACGAGCAATAACAACTCGGACACACAATAACACAAGTTACCAGCGGCGCACAGCTCGCGTTCGATAACTCTGGGATGGGCCTGGACACAATCAGTTACCCTCCCTATACATCTGGTCCACGGGAACAATCCCGGACATGGTACACACAATACCATCATTCATGAAAAACCTCCCTAACGGGGTTAGCCTACAACGTACTATAGAAACCTGACATAACTGTACTCATCAAAACAATGGTACACGCAACAGCGTTTAACTAACAAATGACCTTCTACAAAACAGATGATCAGATACAAGAATGGACACTGGGTTCCATAAGCTATAAATTGCAATGAAAGTGAAAGTGAATGCTAAAAGCATTCTGTCCTATGTTAACATCAGTCCGTCTCACTTAGAAGCATGCGTTCTCAACGGGCGCTGGGTAGAATACACAAAACCTGTTCGTGTCGCCGCAGGCTACAAGATTCCTGCGCTGTCAGACACATCACACTAACTAGGCCGGCAATTTAAGCAAGATAAAAACTGTAAAACTGGCCTCATCATAATACCTTTACCATAGGTTATAAACCTCGAAGAATATGTGCATAAAAAGCACGCTATAAATCTGAATACAATCATATAACTCTGTCTTCCACATCAAGGACGTTTAAAAGGTAGCAATGTCACTCATTGCTGGAGCTCTCTGCTCTCAAAGATAAAATACTCTTCATTAGTTACTTGTATCAAACATCAAATAAACACGTGTCATCACACCTGACACTAACAAAATAATAATTGTGGCGCAAATTCCACTCTCTGCTGGATTTGCTTAATTATACTTTGGGAACTGGGTTCGATGCTAGGCAACGATGAAACATCCCTCTTACTTATAAGGTCCACACATGACCTGGATGGCTTCTGAGCTCATCTCAAATGAAATATATTGCTGTTACAAAACTGGTAATTACAGTCGATTACCCAAATGATATGACTGCTCTAACGAAGTCAGGGGTGTAACATTAACTGGTTGCAAAAAGTGCAGTTAAAGAAATATTACCATGGCATCTGATTGCCATAACTAAAGTCTGCAAAGACTTGAAAAATCACCCCAGATAGGGTTAAACAAAGTAGCCTCAAAATGACTACAGTCACATTTAGCAAAGTTCAGAAATTGGCGTCCTACGACGACCATCAAGCTGCACCAGGGTTGACCAAGATGTCAGACCCAAGGGTGACTCACAATCACTGCAAATAAATGACATTTAATTAGACTAAATTACATTCCCTACCTATGAAATGGCTGTCACTAAGTTCGGTTGGTTCACAAACTACACTAATCTAACTATACCACCAGAAACTAGAACAAGGAAGGGTGTACAAAACTCACGATACGAAGGAGTCCACACTTAGCTCTCTGTCCAACGACAAGGGTTGAACAAAAGCGCCTCTGGCTTTCAGGGTTGGCATCGTCCTCATCAGAACTTCCATCTGGGCTCTCCCAAATACCAGGGTTCGGTCTGTCCCTGTAGTTGACCTCATGAATGGACTGGACATGCCTAGGAAAGGCATCCTCGGTTCCTTCCTCCTCGTCTGATGTTCTAGAAGTTCCATAATCAAGCTGGTCCCATCCGAGACATCTCCCTCATACCATAATGGTATTAGCCCATGGTCTCGGTCTCGAACATGGTGCTGAATAAGTTAACCACGTGGGCGGTAGAATAAGACTTGTAGTAGTTCATTATTATCACTTGAAGATTACAGCATTCGTCGTAAATATCACAGGCTTTAAATATAACAGACAACACAGCCTCTACACTTTGCAGATGTAAATGATAAATAGCTATGCACTGTTCTGCGGTTCCACACGTTTACAGACGCTACTTTTTCTATCACGTGGCATCCGTGAAATGGGCGTCGTTTTATTACGGATAAATTCACCGTAGCAATTTCTATATAATGTACTTTTATAATCACACGTGTTCAAAGTAATAATATCACATTTACCTGTGTATTTTCGCACCAGGCTCTCGGCCCTCCACAAACACGTGGGTGTAAAAATGTGGTGCTACAGTAATGTCGTAAATTTCCCATTATTTGCCAAATAATTCACTACACAATTCGTAATGATGACTGCACATCAACAACAGTGATTCGTAGTGCTATTGTGCTCGATGGCACCTGATAATGATTTCCACGCTGAAAAGCGGGCGATTTGCCACGTCTAATGCGACGGATATAATAACACGCCTACACAGGGCGGATTCTCCAGACGTAGTGCTGATCACTGCACATAAACAACAGTAACTCGTAGTGCTATTGTGCTCGATGGCACCTGATAATGATTTCCACGCTGAAAAGCGGACTGTTTGCCACGTCTAATGCGACGGATATACTAACACGCCTACACAGGGCGGATTCTCCAGACGTAGTGCTAGGAACTGCGTTCCTCGTGGAAGCAAGTCGTCAAACTAAGTCGTTGAGCGACTACTTACATTCCTATTTGCGTATCTGCAATGATATTACCTTACCTTAAAGTGAAAAAACATTCTCCAAAATGTTTCAATAATACTGAATGACGAAATGGAATATTCTGAGTCTCGTAGAAAGATAAAATTGATTAATAAGATCTCAGATAAATAATTAGCAGACTTCACCAAAGTCAAAAGTGCGATTCTCCGCTACTTCAAAGAGAATAGCATAAGCTCTCAGCTTCTCGTAGCTTTCTGGGTGTGTTCAAAGGTACTACATCCCATCATAAATGTGCTGTCGTGAAAAATATCACATGAACCTTAGCTCAGCGGGTTCAATACTTCCGGCTTTGTGCGATGTTGCTCTGAGCACTGAGCTACTGGGGGATGCATTATAATATCATTGGCAAATGGTACTGTATATTGCGTGAAGCTAATCATAATCACCTTGTATTACTTGCCTACTATGGTATAAAATTATTTGGGATATCTTATATTCAGGTAGAGATTCTCCCATGAATGCTACGGAGGGGAGGTGGGTTTGATTCCCGTCAAGAGTGGTCTTCTGTGCTTTTTCACTTGAACTCCAGGTAAGTGCTGGAATGGGTCTAACTTATGACTGTGAGCACATCGTTCCGAATATTGAGCATTGCAAATAAATGTGGTTGACTGAAACCCTCATTTTCTCCATTTTTGAGATATCAGCGAGTAGGTGAAGTGTGTGTGTATATGGTAGGGATTTTTACAAACGAATGCCATTTTGTCCAGCCCATAGGAGGTAATATTAAGCTTTGAAATATAGTAAGGAGGTATCTTCTTAGCATTATCTTTGATAGAAACGTGGTGAAACATAAAATTCTTAATGAAAATAGGGGATCAAACCCACACGTCTTTCAAGACATTTCACATAGGGTATACAGAAAGCCCTATCTATACTATGTTAAAATACATAACATTTCTCACTAACTGCTTGACACAGACACTTGAATTTTTTATATATTATTAACAAGTATATTGCCGTTGTATGGAAGCTAAGATCTTGAAAATAAAGGTCACTGTTTAGAATATATATTTATTAAGTAATGCAAAATTGTTTGCAAGTTTTCTGATGATTTTTTTCCAACCCTCTTCATAAATTTTGCAATAGGTTTGTTTTTGTAGCTTCAGAATGTATGTGATACTCCTACAAAAGAGCCCCGCATATTTAAAAATGATGTTAGTAATAGTTTCTGAGATAATGTTCCTTTTGCTGGAAAAAAATGAATTTATGGGAAATCAGCTACAAAGTTTCAACATCAGTGAATGTCTGGTGCATAGCTGCAATTATCAGAATCCTCTTGTAATGTATCAGGAAGCTTCCTGTTTCTTCCACAGTTCAAGATGTTTTTGATAGCATTCTCTGATGATCTTCATCTCTCTAGCTTTCAAAGTTCGGGAGCCCACACACAATCCTAGCTTCTCCAGAACGTTTCATTTTGTAATGTTTCCCTGATTGAAGGATGCAACAGCATCAAACACACCAAGATGAAGTGTATTAATCCCAACAAACACTGGTTTTGGTAGTCTGCCCCATATGACCCTATTCAAACATTCATTGGGAATCTGAGTTCTACCATGCAAACATTTCTTTAGAAGATTGAGGCCTTCATGGTCCCTGAAGAAAGGCCAGAAGGTCTCTATTATAGCTTGTGGCAGACTATGATGCTGATCATATTCCTCATTTGTTTCATTCTGTTCGGCACGATTCAGTTTTGTATTAGATGAGCTCTGTGTCCCAGCAGCCGTATTATCAAAAGGAATTTCACGATATTTTTAACTCACGTTTTTTAGGTCAGGAGTTCTTGCCCTACTTCAGAACGTGAAGGTTCTATACAGGAGATTTCTAACCTTGAAGAAGCACATTCCTTATATTGCTGGGGCATACGTTTCTTGAACACTTTGTTCGAAAATCGAGGGTTAACTTCCACAAACTTCACATAATCTACAGAAATATCTTGTGAAGAAACAAAGCAAACCTTACTGCTAAGCAAGAAACAAAGGACCATCAACAATACAAGCCGTTACAATATGACCAACGGACAATAATAGACGACAACATGAAATTTTCATCAAATAAGGGAATAATTGCTAGTTCAGCGCGATATGCGAAAAAATAATAAAACCTGAATATGTTGACAGCAAGTCATCCACCACGCCAGAGCAGAACACTCGCTGCGCGTATGACAATATTTTTTTTAAATAATTAAAATACTTATATACATTATTTCTTCAAGATGTGTATGTCATTTAAAAGAGGAAATTCCAAAGTTTAATAATACGAAAAAAAAAATCCCCTCACAAAATTGCTTTCCGTATACCCTAAGCTGTGTAATGTGCTCAGCCCCTAAACTGTTCTATGCAGAAAATATAAAGATTGGATTCAGTCCCGGTATGCACCATGTAATCGACTTTTCAATTAGTGCCTACTTCGATCTCCTCTTTGGCCATTATCTCCATTACAAACTGTGAGTTCCCTTACAGTAGCAGACCTGTAATTCTTGTTGTTTCAAGCAGCGGTAGTGATGTTTCATACTCTACATTAGTCCCATATAGAGATAGAAGAATAATCAGGAATTTGTACAAAAATGAAATTGCAGTAATTAAAGTTGGAAATGAACAAGAGGAAGCAAAAATAGGGAAAGGAGTTAGACAAGGCTGTGCTTTGTCTCCCATGCTTTTTAATGCCTACATCCAGGATGCATTGAATAAGGTTCGAGAGGATATGAATTTAGGAATAAGGATACAAGGTGAACAAATAAATATGATTAGATTTGCAGATGACATTGCCATAGTTGCAGATAGTGAACAACATCTCAAAGAAATAATAGTAAAAATGGAGGTAATCATGGGTAAAGAATACAAGATGAAAATAAATAAGTCAAAGACGAAAGTTATGGTCTGCGATAAAAAGGCAGACTCAAGTATGAAATTAGTGGTGGGCAACAAAACACTAGAAAATGTTCAAGAATGTAAATATCTAGGAAGCAAAATTACCAAAGATGGAAGAAGCAAGAAAGAAATCAATTGTAGAATTTTACAAGCCAAATTAGCATTTCACAAAGAGAAACGTTTATTCACTACTAATTCCATTAATCTTAAAACCAGAAAACGATTATTAAAAGCTTATGTTTGGAGTATTGCCCTTTATGGTTGCGAAACGTGGACAATTGGAAAAGAAGAAAAAAGGAGGTTAAATTCTTTTGAACAATGGTGTTATAGAAGAATGCTAAAAATTAGCTGGACAGAAAAAATTATGAATGCTGAAGGATTTAAAAAGGTGGAGGAAAATTATACCTTATGGAAAAGCATAAAGAGGAGGAGTACTAGACTGATGGGACATATTTTGAGACACGATAGTCTGCTGAAAACGGTATTTGAGGGAATGGTTGAAGGCAAAAGATATCGAGGAAGACCACGCCTACAATATGTACAGCAAATCATGTCTGATGTAGGTTGCAGAAACTATGAAGAGATGAAGAGGAAAGCTATAAAGAGCCGACTGGAGAACTGCCGCAGACCAATCCATGGATTGAATACTTCAGAAGAAGAAGAGGGATTTAATCGAATTACCAGAATTTCTTTTGAAACATTTATGTAATAAATTGCAGTGATTTGTTAAGGGAAGTCTTGTATAGTATTCTAAAGGTTGATTGATTTATGCCTATATTCTCAAAACTTATGCTGGTGCAAACCTTAGCATTCTAGTTGCATGTTACTCAATGATACATGCACGTGTTGGATCCTAGGACCTCTCATAGTCTTAAGGCTAAATATTCACAAATCAATGTTAATTTTTCCTCAATCCATAAAGCTATTACTTCTATAAAGGTACTGATCTCAGCACTTTCCTTCGCTTCAAGATTCACTCAACCCGAGATAGTTTATTATAAGTTACTGAATCTGAGGTTATAACCACTTATCTGTTTAATGTTCATCTCTAGCATTAGGATGTGATGGTCAGTACGAAGGTCGTTCAGTGAATATATCTTCACTTTAGCTGACTAGTGCAGTAAATTTACATGGTTTGCTATTTGTGTCAAACGATAAACATAAAAATAAATTATTCCGTCTTATCCCCAGGATGTGGAAGCTGGAACCAGCAAGTGTTGGAAGTGGAGACCATTTAAATGAATAAGTGTTCAACGTACAAAATACACAATTTATCGCTTTAAATGAGCATAACTGTAAGTTTTGGATTAGAATAAGATTTGATTGCAACTTGAGAAGTGTCTCTCATTGTTTGTGTCTCATCATTGAAGTAGATTCTATTGATATTATCTTTTTATTTAGCAGTCCACAAATTATCCATTTTCGTTCAGTGATCTTTTTGTCTGGATATATTTAAGAAGCGTATGTCTGTCTGTTGATGGGAGCTCTTTCTGCCTTGTGTAAATATACCTGGAAGAAATACACATGACGCAGTGATAAGAATGTGCATGAGTTTTGATAGAAACATCCATTGTTCAAACTTCCCCACTGTGTCCTCAGCCCCATATGTTTCTTCTGTAACCCAAAACAAAAAGCGTAAACATATTCCTCCTTACTCGAAGTTGCAACTAGGAAAATACATTGCAACTAATACAACTAATGATAATCCAAGGAAGATTTTATATATTTGTTAGGTATGAACATAATATCACATAATGGATTTTTGTTGGATAACACTTCATAGCTTGTGAGAACTAGCAATGATATCCCAGCACCTTCAAAATTCCCAGTGGTGGTTATTGGGTGTCATGTTTAGGTAGAAGTGTACACATTGGATAGGCAGGACTTGTAGAGAAGTACACTTTGGGTAAGAAGTACTTGTAGAGAAGTTCAAGTTAAACACTGACAATGTCCATAAGAACCTTGCAGTGAGCTTGTCAATCCACTACACAGTCTAGATATTCAACTATTATTCATTCGTTAGTAAAGCAGATACGGAACCCTGAGGACAAGGGCTATTACGAAAAAGTTCAGTATCGCTATAACGCTTTTAGTATCCGAACAATTGAATCTATTCAATGTATGTACTGTTCATCGGATAAGGACCAAAAAGGTATCTTTATAAATGTTTTTGATACACCATGAATTGACCAAAGGAGGGGGAAGAATTGAGTTTCGAGAAATAAGAATATCTTCCTGAATGTCAGATCCGTTTAAAGTAGTCGATACTCCTATAAAAATTACCCAAAACGTTTGTCTGAAAGCTGATTTGATATGTCCGACCCTTGCGCCAAGGGATGAGCAAAGTATGTTTGGACTTACTGTATAGCAGTTTGCTCGTCAGCTAAACATGTGGAACGTTTGTAGGAATACATTTGAAAAATTTAGTGCACTTGAAATATTTTACTTCGCCTGGTGAAATATACCTCCGCCTTCCAGCGCTGAGAGTTATTTTATATTCTCTGTTTTATGTGGAGATCACTTGTAGTTCTTCTATCTTGACTGATGAACCATCACTTAAGAAGTATGTGGGTACTCTGTCTCGCTACACCTCAGCACGAAAACTCTTGTGGGGTCTTCTATCAGTGTAAAATCTGCAACTGCAAGTTTTGTAACGCATTCACCGGGCAGCGACATGGAAAGTTTGCGACTTAGCTCTGCCTAAGAAGAATGGAAGAACCGAGCTTTAGTTGTTGTCAACGGTTCTGGACAATAATGGGCTTGATGAATATCCGGTTGCTTTTCAGAGTCGACTACGCTTATACATTATCCGGTGTGAAACGTGTGAAGACTTGAATGTTTATCTCTGGGATACAGAAGAACGAGTAGTTGAGGACACAATAAATGAGCTCCACTGGTTGAATGCCAGTATATTGGGTTGCATCAGGAATTGACTGATCGTGCTTTTACGAAAACTGAGTCCGTGTTTCTCGAAAACGTTCTTAATGAATATTTTATAAACGATATGACAAGTTGCGAATACAAAATGGAGGAATCGATGTTAAGAAGAAGTGGTTGGGCTTTGTCGGCCGTTAATGAATTGACGGTAAAAGTACAACTCTTTGCACGGATGAACAGACATAACGTCTGATCATCACTTAGAAGATAAACCGTATCTATTTAAGGGGACCCGGTAGGATAAATACCTATAATGTTAAATTTACTTTTTTTTAGGTACATTATCTCGGAAACGGTTTATACTAAAGCATTTATTTCTTTCTCATACATTCTTTATACCTTCTTACATGTTTTAACGGAGGGGTTTATTCATTCGAGATATTCGTCAATTTTTTTTTTTTTTTATTAAGTGCAACATTGTTAGGAAAAAATCGCTCACCTATTAGCCCCTTGTTTCTGTACTAAGCATTTCTCTCCAAAAGCGTTGCGTTAAAGTATGTATATTATAAGTTTATGTAACATCTGAAAGTTTCAATATTGTTTACTGAATAGTTTTTGAGAAAATGTTCCTTTTGTTCATAAAAAGTGAACTTGCAGAAACAAGCCTTCAAAGTTATTCAATGTAATCCTGCCTCATATGTTGGATCATGTGGGTTGTCTTGCGTGTAATCCTCTAGTCTTCTTCTCAAAGTTATTCAATGTAATCCTGCCTCATATGTTAGATCATCAGGGTTGTCTTCCGTGTAATCCTCTAGTCTTCTTCTCACAGTTATTCAATGTAATCCTGCCTCATATGTTAGATCATCAGGGTTGTCTTCCGTGTAATCCTCTAGTCTTCTTCTCACAGTTATTCAATGTAATCCTGCCTCATATGTTGGATCATGTGGGTTGTCTTGCATGTAATCCTCTAGTCTTCTTCTCACAGTTATTCAATGTAATCCTGCCTCATATGTTGGATCATCAGGGGTGTCTTGCGTGTAATCCTCTAGTCTTCTTCTCACAGTTATTCAATGTAATCCTGCCTCATATGTTGGATCATCAGGGTTGTCTTGCATGTAATCCTCTAGTCTTCTTCTCACAGTTATTCAATGTAATCCTGCCTCATATGTTGGATCATCAGGGGTGTCTTGCGTGTAATCCTCTAGTCTTCTTCTCACAGTTATTCAATGTAATCCTGCCTCATATGTTGGATCATCAGGGGTGTCTTGCATGTAATCCTCTAGTCTTCTTCTCACAGTTATTCAATGTAATCCTGCCTCATATGTTGGATCATCAGGGGTGTCTTGCATGTAATCCTCTAGTCTTCTTCTCACAGTTATTCAATGTAATCCTGCCTCATATGTTGGATCATGTGGGTTGTCTTGCATGTAATCCTCTAGTCTTCTTCTCAAAGTTATTCAATGTAATCCTGCCTCATATGTTGGATCATGTGGGTTGTCTTGCATGTAATCCTCTAGTCTTCTTCTCACAGCTCTCTTAGTTGGCTTGACAGTTTTTACAGTCTTTTTCTGCACTTCCAACCTTCCTTTTCCGTACAAAACCGATTTTCAAATAAAACTGGTGGAATGGAATTCTTATGGAACATCTGCTGATTTAAGGAAGTTTTGGGAATTGTGGTAAATTTAGAGATTGAGGGCGATGGGGATAGGGAAACGGGTGGGAGTGTAACGGTAAGGTAAAAGGCCATCTTGAAAGACCCCCTCTTACCCTTGATAAAGGCCATCTTGAAGGACCCCCTCTTACCCTTGATAAAGGCCATCTTGAACGACCCCCTCTTACCCTTGATATCGTTTAGCGTTTTAAAACATTAAAAAATAAATATTAAAAAACTCAAATTTAAAATTTGTAGTTAGGCCCTTTGGCATAAGCTAAAAACCTAACATATCCTGGAGATAGGGACGTGATCTCCTTTAATTTGAGCCCTCGTGCGACTCTCTACGATTATAAGTTCGAGAGATATACGTAATCAATAATGTTGAGTGACCATCCTGAATCGACCAATTCAAGATTCCTCCCCCTCTCACTCAGCCCCCCCCCCCCCTCCCCCCCCTTTCCCTGTCGGGATAGCTACCTACCTAAAAATGTTCCACGGTAAAGAGGGCGTTACACGCTTTAATTTGAATCCTTGTGCGACTTTGTACAATTATTGGTTCGCGGTACATTTTTAGCCTATTTTCAATTTTGAAATAATAGGCTTATGAGATCACCTTTTGTCCGTGTGTGTGTATGTGTGTGTGAGGTGTGTGTGTGAGTCCCCCTAATAATTTCTGAACGGCTGGAGCGATTTCAATGAAACTCTGTAAGTTCATAGCACTATTCCGGACGACCCCGACCGTGCCCTTCAAATTTTATTTCGTCTTAGCATTCCAACATGGCGGCTGTGTGAAATATTTTACCAGCATTCAATATCTCCGAAACTATTCCCGATATCACCCTGGATTTTTTTACGGTGATAAAGAGAACTACTAGAAGTTCACCTATGTGCCTTTTGAAAAACTGGTAACTACAAAACCAACATGGCGGCCACGCGAATTTGCGACTTTTAAATATACGTTTCTGGCGATAACCAACCAAACGCAATAAAACTTGGTACAGTATATGTTTATACACATTGTAATGCACCGACATCTAACTTCGTTCAATTGTTTACATAACCAAAGATGGCGGCTGTGCGAAATATTTCACCGGCATTCTATATCTTTAAAACTATTAGCGGTATCACCCTGAAATTTTGAACGCAGATAAAGGGCACTACAGGAAGTGCATCTATAAGACTTTCGAAAACCGCTTCATTACAAAACGAACATGGCGGCCAAGCGAATTTGAAGATTTTAAATTAACCTTTCTCGTGATTTAATGTTCCAACCGCAATGAAATCTGGTACAGGAAATGTTTACACACAGTGTAATACACTGGTATCTAATTTAGTTCAATTGTTTACATAACCTCAAGATGGCGGCTTTGCGAATTTTAAAATTAAGTTTTTTATTTCTTGTGTCGTAATCATGCAATGGATGTGAAAGTTTGAATAATGAATCTACGCAATAATTTTTCTTTAATGTTACATGACTTTATGGCTTATACATTTAACAATCCAACATGGCGACCATCCGAAATATTTAGACGGCTCTGAATATCTCCGAATCTATTATAGAAATGAAACTGAATGTTTTTATGTTCATATGGGCTATGAACTGAAGTTCACCTATAGGACTTTAAATAACCTGGTGATCACAAATCCATTATGGCGGCGACGCGAAGTATAAATATTCACATGGACGTTTCTCGCAATTTTACCATCCGAGTGCAGTGAAAATTGGTACAGTTAATCCTTATACGAATGTTAATCCACTGACATCTAATTTATTTAAATTGTTTCCATAACCACAAGATGGCAGCTGTGCGAAATTTTAAAATTTCGTTGTTACTTCTTGTGTCCTAATCATGTGATTGAAGTTTGAATGCTACACGTACACAATAATCTTCATGTAACAGTGCATAACTCTAGGACCTACATATATAAAATCCAACAGGCGACCATCCGCAATATTTAGTCGGTTCTCAATATCTACGAATCTATTACAGCAATCAAACTGAAAATTTGTATGTAGATAGAGGCAATTAACATAAGTAGGATATATGAAAATAGGCTGTATAGTTCTTCACGGAACTACTTGTTTATTTTGTAGTTAGGCCCTTTGGCAAAATCTGAAAAAAATGGACTGAAATTTATCTTCAGACTTAGACAATTTTTTAGCTGTTGAACAAGTAAGGGGTATCACCATTGGGCGGGAAAATAAGGAGGGAGCCATGTAAACGTGTATTGTCGTGGTCAACAACTAGATCTCTCGGCCGATCAAGTTCCCACTCCCATGCAGTGTTGTCTTGGAAACGCAATTTAAAGCACGTACAATTAAGATATGACCATGAATGATAACTCAAATTAAAGAAGAAAGTCTCTAGGTTTTTAGCCTACCTTTCACATTTTGCAAAAATGAGAAAAAAAGTAGAATTATGAGATCGATACGGGAAAAAGAGTGTCTGTCTGTCTGTCCGTCTGTCTGTCTGTCCTACTGTCTGGCTGTGTGTGTGTGCCCCCCCCCCCTATCAACTCCCAAATGGCTGCTGCGAACGAAACACAATTTGGTAGGAGTAAAGATCTTTACCTGAATATCTCAATGCCGTATTTGAAAATGATGTCAGTGCAACCAACTGCTGAAAGATCGCAATTGAAATTTGAGCTCCGTGTTGGATATCTAGGAAGGTATGAATGTGAGCTATTTTAAATTGGCATACGTATAGATAATAATATTTCAGTTTAATTTCCAGGAGGCCAAAATGATTATAAGCCTGCTGATAGGTCCAATTTTTAAATGCATATAACTTCTATACTGTCAATTGGAATTCAACTAAATTTCGTATGTGCTATGTGTACATAAACATATGTGACTGAGCCTATTCTTAAGAACCGCCAGGGCTGCCAACGGTTAATAAATGCTCTCAATTGCTTTTATCCAAATACCATAATATCAGGAAGTATGCAAGCTGACAGCTTTTTAAACTATGCACACCTATATTACCTGATATTCTATAATAATTTGGAATAACGTATATAAGTCAGTGCTACCGACATGATTCTAAGCCTGCTGATAGGTCCATCATTAAATACATGTAACTTCTAAACTATCATTTGGATCTCAACCAAATTACGTATGTGCTATGCGTACCATAACAGATATGACATGCGTATTCTTAAGAGCAATCAGGGCTGCCAACTGTTAATAAATGCTGTCTCCATTTTTGTTTCCCTAATATCAAAATATCAGTAAGTATGCAAGCCAATAGCTCTAAACTTTGCACACGTATAGTACCTGGCATTCTAGATTAGTTTGGAGAAATTAATATACTGTAGGTCAGTGCTGCCAACATGATTCTAAGCCTGCTGATAGGTCCAATTTTAAAATGCATGTAACTTCTATACTAACTAATGGAATTCTTTCAAAATTGGCACAACAATAGATCGTATAATTTTTTGATTATTTACGACCAATGCATGCATGACATTGCTGCCAGCATGATTTTACACACGCTGTTAGATCCAATGTCTAACTGCATGTAACGTCCATGCTATCCATTGGACTTCAACCGAATTTTACCTGTCAATTCTGTTCCTTAAGAGATGGAACTAAGAATGTATTCAGTCACCAGAGCTGTCAACTGTAGTGCTCTATAAGGCTGCATTATGCCAGGTATATTTCGAACTAATTAGAAGTTTCGATATTGCCAACTTAATGTCGCCATTATTCTACATAGGTCCATATAGAGTAATCATTGGCATAAATCTCAAATTTTAAGAAAAGTAGGCTCTTTAGTTCGACACGGAATTTCTTGTTCCTTTTGTAACATTCTTACGATATCGTATCACAGCAAATTAGGCGGATTAGGAGGTTTAAATGTGTAATATTATGGACTAGGAGGTTTACATGTGTAATAGCACTGACTAGGAGAATTAAATGTGTAATAGTATTGACTAGGAGGTTTACATGTGTAATAGTAGTTACTAGGAGGTTTAAATGTGTAATAGTATTGACTAGGAGACTTCATTGTGTAACAGTATTGACTAAGAGGCTTAAATGTGTAACAGTATTGACTAGGAGGTTTACATGTGTAATAGTATTGACTAGGAGGTTTAAATGTGTAATAGTATTGACTGGGAGGATTAAATGTAAAATGGTATTGACTAGGAGGTTTACATGTGTAATAGTATTAACTAGGAGGTTTAAATGTGTAATAGTATTGACTAGGAGGTTTAAATGTGTAACAGTATTGACTAGGAGGCTTTAATGTGTAATAGTATTGACTAGGAGGCTTTAATGTGTAATAGTATTGACTAGGAGGTTTAAATGAGTAACAGTATTGACTAGGAGGTTTAAATGTGTAATAGTATTGACTAGGAGGTTTAAATGTGTAATAGTATTGACTAGGAGGCTTTAATGTGTAACAGTATTGACTAGGAGGCTTTAATGTGTAATAGTATTGACTAGGAGGTTTAAATGTGTAATAGTATTGACTAGGAGGTTTAAATGTGTAATAGTAATGACTAGGAAGCTTTAATGTGTAATAGTATTGACTAGGAGGTTTAAATGTGTAATAGTATTGACTAGGAGGTTTAAATGTGTAACAGTATTGACTAGGAGGTTTAAATGTGTAATAGTATTGACTAGGAGGCTTTAATGTGTAATAGTATTGACTAGGAGGTTTAAATGTGTAATAGTATTGACTAGGAGGCTTTAATGTGTAACAGTATTGACTAGGAGGTTTAAATGTGTAACAGTATTGACTAGGAGGCTTTAATGTGTAATAGTATTGACTAGGAGGTTTAAATGTGTAATAGTATAGACTAGGAGGCTTTAATGTGTAATAGTATTGACTAGGAGGTTCAAATGTGTAATAGTATTGACTAGGAGGCTTTAATGTGTAATAGTATTGACTAGGAGGCTTTAATGTGTAATAGTATTGACTAGGAGGTTTAAATGTGTAATAGTATTGACTAGGAGGCTTTAATGTGTAATAGTATTGACTAGGAGGTTTAAATGTGTAATAGTATTGACTAGGAGGTTTAAATGTGCAATAGTATTGACTAGGAGGTTTAAATGTGTAATAGTATAGACTAGGAGGCTTTAATGTGTAATAGTATTGACTAGGAGGTTCAAATGTGTAATAGTATTGACTAGGAGGCTTTAATGTGTAATAGTATTGACTAGGAGGCTTACATGTGTAATAGTATTGACTAGGAGGTTTAAATGTGCAATAGTATTGACTAGGAGGCTTTAATGTGTAACAGTATTGACTAGGAGGCTTTAATGTGTAATAGTATTGACTAGGAGGCTTAAATGTGTAATAGTATTGACTAGGAGGTTTAAATGTGTAACAGTATTGACTAGGAGGCTTTAATGTGTAATAGTATTGACTAGGAGGTTTAAATGTGTAACAGTATTGACTAGGAGGCTTTAATGTGTAATAGTATTGACTAGGAGGCTTTAATGTGTAATAGTATTGACTAGGAGGCTTAAATGTGTAATAGTATTGACTAGGAGGTTTAAATGTGCAATAGTATTGACTAGGAGGCTTTAATGTGTAACAGTATTGACTAGGAGGCTTTAATGTGTAATAGTATTGACTAGGAGGCTTAAATGTGTAATAGTATTGACTAGGAGGTTTAAATGTGTAACAGTATTGACTAGGAGGCTTTAATGTGTAATAGTATTGACTAGGAGGTTTAAATGTGTAACAGTATTGACTAGGAGGCTTTAATGTGTAATAGTATTGACTAGGAGGTTTAAATGTGTAATAGTATAGACTAGGAGGCTTTAATGTGTAATAGTATTGACTAGGAGGTTCAAATGTGTAATAGTATTGACTAGGAGGCTTTAATGTGTAATAGTATTGACTAGGAGGCTTTAATGTGTAATAGTATTGACTAGGAGGTTTAAATGTGTAACAGTATTGACTAGGAGGCTTTAATGTGTAATAGTATTGACTAGGAGGCTTAAATGTGTAATAGTATTGACTAGGAGGTTTAAATGTGTAACAGTATTGACTAGGAGGCTTTAATGTGTAATAGTATTGACTAGGAGGTTTAAATGTGTAATAGTATAGACTAGGAGGCTTTAATGTGTAATAGTATTGACTAGGAGGCTTTAATGTGTAATAGTATTGACTAGGAGGCTTAAATGTGTAATAGTATTGACTAGGAGGTTTAAATGTGTAACAGTATTGACTAGGAGGCTTTAATGTGTAATAGTATTGACTAGGAGGTTTAAATGTGTAATAGTATAGACTAGGAGGCTTTAATGTGTAATAGTATTGACTAGGAGGTTTAAATGTGTAACAGTATTGACTAGGAGGCTTAAATGTGTAATAGTATTGACTAGGAGGTTAAAAGTGTAACAGTATTGACTAGGAGGCTTTAATGTGTAATAGTATTGACTAGGAGGTTTAAATTTGTAATAGTATAGACTAGGAGGCTTTAATGTGTAATAGTATTGACTAGGAGGTTCAAATGTGTAATAGTATTGACTAGGAGGCTTTAATGTGTAATAGTATTGACTAGGAGGCTTAAATGTGTAATAGTATTGACTAGGAGGTTTAAATGTGCAATAGTATTGACTAGGAGGCTTTAATGTGTAACAGTATTGACTAGGAGGCTTTAATGTGTAATAGTATTGACTAGGAGGCTTTAATGTGTAACAGTATTGACTAGGAGGCTTTAATGTGTAACAGTATTGACTAGGAGGTTTAAATGCGTAATAGTATTGACTAGGAGGTTTAAATGTGTAATAGTATTGACTAGGAGGCTTTAATGTGTAATAGTATTGACTAGGAGGCTTTAATGTGTAACAGTATTGACTAGGAGGCTTTAATGTGTAACAGTATTGACTAGGAGGTTTAAATGTGTAATAGCATTGACTAGGATGTTTAAATGTGTAACAGTATTGACTAGGAGGCTTTAATGTGTAACAGTATTGACTAGGAGGTTTAAATGTGTAATAGTATTGACTAGGAGGCTTTAATGTGTAACAGTATTGACTAGGAGGTTTAAATGTGTAATAGCATTGACTAGGATGTTTAAATGTGTAACAGTATTGACTAGGAGGTTTAAATGTGTAATAGTATTGACTAGGAGGCTTTAATGTGTAACAGTATTGACTAGGAGGCTTTAATGTGTAACAGTATTGACTAGGAGGTTTAAATGTGTAATAGTATTGACTAGGAGGCTTTAATGTGTAACAGTATTGACTAGGAGGTTTAAATGTGTAATAGCATTGACTAGGATGTTTAAATGTGTAACAGTATTGACTAGGAGGCTTTAATGTGTAACAGTATTGACTAGGAGGTTTAAATGTGTAATAGTATTGACTAGGAGGCTTTAATGTGTAACAGTATTGACTAGGAGGCTTTAATGTGTAACAGTATTGACTAGGAGGCTTTAATGTGTAATAGTATTGACTAGGAGGTTTAAATGTGTAATAGTATTGACTAGGAGGCTTTAATGTGTAACAGTATTGACTAGGAGGCTTTAATGTGTAACAGTATTGACTAGGAGGCTTTAATGTGTAATAGTATTGACTATGAGGCTTTTATGTGTAACAGTATTGACTAGGAGGCTTTAATGTGTAACAGTATTGACTAGGAGGTTTAAATGCGTAATAGTATTGACTAGGAGGTTTAAATGTGTAATAGTATTGACTAGGAGGCTTTAATGTGTAACAGTATTGACTAGGAGGCTTTAATGTGTAACAGTATTGACTAGGAGGTTTAAATGTGTAATAGTATTGACTAGGAGGTTTAAATGTGTAATAGTATTGACTAGGAGGCTTTAATGTGTAACAGTATTGACTAGGAGGCTTTAATGTGTAACAGTATTGACTAGGAGGCTTTAATGTGTAACAGTATTGACTAGGAGGCTTTAATGTGTAATAGTATTGACTAGGAGGTTCAAATGTGTAATAGTATAGACTAGGAGGTTTAAATGCGTAATAGTATTGACTAGGAGGTTTAAATGTGTAATAGTATTGACTAGGAGGCTTTAATATGTAATAGTATTGACTAGGAGGCTTTAATGTGTAACAGTATTGACTAGGAGGCTTTAATGTGTAATAGTATTGACTAGCAGGTTCAAATGTGTAATAGTATAGACTAGGAGGTTTAAATGCGTAATAGTATTGACTAGGAGGTTTAAATGTGTAATAGTATTGACTAGGAGGCTTTAATGTGTAATAGTATTGACTAGGAGGTTTAAATGTGTAATAGAATTGACTAGGAGTCTTTAATGTGTAATAGTATAGACTAGGAGGCTTTAATGTGTAATAGTATTGACTAGGAGGTTTAAATGTGTAATAGTATTGACTAGGAGGCTTTAATGTGTAATAGTATTGACTAGGAGGTTTAAATGTGTAATAGTATTGACTAGGAGGCTTTAATGTGTAATAGTATAGACTAGGAGGCTTTAATGTGTAATAGTATTGACTAGGAGGTTTAAATGTGTAATAGTATTGACTAGGAGGCTTCAATGTGTAATAGTATTGACTAGGAGGCTTTAATGTGTAATAGTATTGACTAGGAGGTTTAAATGTGTAACAGTATTGACTAGGAGGCTTAAATGTGTAATAGTATTGACTAAGAGGTATGCCTCCAAACATCAGGTGTTAATATAAAACGCAAGGAAAATAATGGCAGATCACTATCGGAAGATTTAATTACCTGCACACTACAAATGACAGGTCCAGAATACCACGAGCCTGAATGATGGATTGCTATGGTCACCGATATAATGCAATGCTATAGCGGTAAAGCTTTTTTTTCCAAATATCTAAAAACAAATAAAACAAACCACCATAAGTATATATTCCATATAGTTTATGCATTTCATAAACAAAACAAAATCAAACAGGATATATATATATAAAAAACAAATCTCACCTTGACTTGTAATGCTTTGCTTTATTCCCGTCTCGTGGGCTAGTGTGGTATTGGCTTCCGTCTCTAGCTGTCCGTCTTTCTCTCTTTTCCAATCTCTTTCCCACAGACACACAACAGGTAGGCTATACACGTTATCTACAAACAAATACATAAACATTTAATTATAACTTTAACAATCAATAAATAATTGCTGGTAAATATATATAAATCAATAAATATATAAATGAATAAATATATAAAAATAAATACCTACCCCACAACAAAGTTAAGTTTTTTCCACCAACACCAAAACTGTTAAACAAGACCAAGTGTTTCACGCAACGCAGTGTGTTCATAGGTAGTCACATAAGTGAGAGAGGAAATGATAACGTCGTGTCTTTATATATATATATATATATATATATATATATGTTACGTTGCATGAATAATCATTTTTTCTCACGCTTTGTACATTCCGTTATCGTGCACGTGGACAGCTAACGCCCAAGGTGAACACCTGTGCCAGGTCAAATTTCACATGAACTTTCATTTTGTCACGTACGAAGCAAAACAGGATGTAACTTGTTTAGCGTACATGTCATCTCACACGTGTATGCATGCATTTCGCGCTCCCCTGCCACCACGATTGTCAGATTATTTAACCTTCAAGCGTCCTCTGCGTCTTTGTCATTTTCCATTGCACCTGTTGTCAAGTCAGATCAGCGCATTCCAATAAGCTCAAATGACATTCACCTCCAGCTAGTCTGTCCCCCTCTCCAGCAAGTTTGTTTTCTGTACTCGCTTCGACCAACATAGAACCAAGTTCTCATCACCGTTTACATGTTAAAGGCTCTCTTCGAGGGTAAAATATCAGAAAAACGAACCCTCGCTCTGTCATAAACCAACCCGCCAAAATATCGATTGTTCTATTAAGCATGGTCATTGTGGTTAGCGACAGGTTCGTTGAAACACACACACAGCGGTATCGTCTCTCTCAACAACCACGCTTCATGAACATCTTAAACAGGTAAAGAAAAAAAAATTCAACAAAAATGTCGTTAGGTCCTTTGTCAAAATAGTTTCAAACAGGGGGCGTTAGACTGAGTCCTATGACACCTCGTACACGTCTCTAACGTTATCGGTTTGCGAGATATAGCAAAAAGTCTAAAATCAAGGTTTTACCTCAAAATGGTTTTTCATTCCTGTTCAACATGAACATCCTCGGAAAGAGGACAACGCGACGAAAAAATGGCACCTCGTACAAGTCTCTAGGCTTATTGGTTCGTGAGTTATCAGCAAACATCACAAAAAACACTTGTTTACCCTAAAATCGAGTTTCCAAATTATTTAAAAAATATAACGATTGGTCTATAGCAAAAAGAACGTCACTCCGAGTCCTTGGACCTCTCGTTCACGCCTCTAGCATGAGATATAACAAAAAGTCTAAAATCACGTTCTTACCCCCACCCCCCACACAAATAAACCGTGTTTCCAGCATTTCACCTTTTCGACACCTACAACGAGACGTAAAAACGAATCCAAGCACTACTGTCAAGTTTTTATCCTAGAGACTTGAAATTTATTTTTGGGGTAGGGGCATAGGGTCCTTTCATTTATGTCAAACAAACTTTTTTTAAACGTCCTAGTTTCCAAAATATAGAAATTTCAAAATTACACTTTTTTTTAATATGGAAAAAAATAAAAAAGTTTTAATATAATAAATGAAGGACATAAAGGCCGTTCGTTTGAGCCATTGTACAACATTCTATCATGTCTGGTTTTCAGACTATCACCTACTTTCGAAAACAAAAATTTTCAAAAAAAAATCAAAAATATAACGAGTGATCCATAGCAAAGCCCCCGTGAGCCCGAGTCCAACGACACATCATTTGTCAAAATCGGACCATGGGTTGGCCAGATATTAATTATTTCATATGAATGCTGCCCGAGCAACGCCGGGTGGCTTAGAAGCGCCCTCACTCCCCTACTTATATGCAGTTAAACTTTGGAACTAACAGCGCGTAAAATCATGTTGGCAACAGTGACATACATGTATTGGTCAGAAATAATCTGAAATAATATGATTTATTGTTGTGTCAATTTTGAATGAAATACATTAGTTAGTATAGAAGTTACATGCATTTTGAAATTGGACCTATCAGCAGGCTTAGAATCATGTTGGCAGCACTGGCGTAGGCCTATATTTGTTACTCCAAATTAATCTAGAATGCCAGGTACTATAAGTGTGCAAAGTTTAGAGCTATTGGCTTGCATACCCTCTGATATATTGATATGAGGGTAACAAAAATAGAGAGAGCATTTTTAACAGTTGGCAGCCCTGGTTACTCTTTAGAATCGGCATAGTCATATCTGTTATGGTACACAAAGCACACAAGAAATTTGGTACTCCAAATGATAGTAAAGAAGTTACTATTTAAAGTTGGACCTCTCAGCAGGCTATGAATCAGGTTGGTAGCACTGACGTATATAAGTTACTCCAAATTAATATAAAATGTCAGGTACTATACGTGTGCGTAGCTTAAAGCTGTCGGCCTGCATACTTTCTGATATATGGGTATTTGGATTATAAAACATTGAGAGCATTTATTAAGAGTTGGCAGCCCTGGTGGCTCATAAGAATACACTCAGCCATATCTGTTTATGTACACATGGCACGAAATTTGGTTGAAATCCAATTGATAGTGTTGAAGTTATATGAATTTAAAACTTGGAACTATCAGCAGGCTTATAATCATTTTGGCAACACTGCCATGTATGGCCTCCTCGGAATTAAACTGCAATATTATTATCTATACGTGTGCCAATTTTGAAATAGCTCCCATTCATACCTTCCAAGATATCCAACATGGAGCTCACCTTTCAATTGCGATTTTTTAGCAGTTGGTAGCACTGACATCATTTTCAAATATGGCCGTGAGATATTGTAGGGTTTCTTTGTGGGGGTGCCCTACAATGGCGTGATTTTGGGGGAAGTTAAGATGCGAGTGGAGTGGGTAGTGTGATTGAGCTGTCTGGGGGCAAAGACGTAGCTCTGTGGACGAGCTTCCTGATTGTTCAGATTGCCGGGAGAGCTCGGTGGTGTGAAAGTGGTGCTGGGGGAGGTTTAGCAAATAAGGACTTAAACGGTGCTGCCGCTACTCGGCTGAATGCTAGCGTAAGCTGGCTAGCGAAGGCTTAGAGCGAATCCGCTGACTCAAATACTGTGACGGAGTAGCAAGTGGCTGTCCGCTGACGCCACGAAGCAATTAAACAATATTGCTATGGGATCCTACCTGGAGGGAATCTAGAGGGTAGGAACTTAATAGCTAATTAAATAAATGGAAGGACCAGTTATCTAAAGACGTCTAGTTTTAATGGGTTTACTTCTAGGAAGAAGTATTAATAAAGATTGCAGAACAGCTAAAGTGCTAATACAATTCCAGTACAAGTAATAGGGAATGAAATTGTAGGTGTGTGTGTGTGAAGTTACTCGCTACACACTTACCAAGATGGCAGCAGTCGTGATGGCGCCCTGCAGCGGTACGGCACTACAACACAAGGTCTGTTTGAGAATGACCCCGAGTCATGAACTCTCCGAGGCTTTTATGGATTCGGCGTGCAGTGTGTGCAGAATTGCACATTCTTTTAGTGTCGAAGCCCTACCGGGGTCGTTTGAGTTCATGCGTGAGGCCACCTGAGTTCATTGAAGTAGTATGATTTATAGATGTAGTCGTAGATCGTAGAAGTTCGTTTGAAGTCATGTATTGGGATGTATTTGTATGGGGTGTGAATAACAGGGGTGGCATACCCTACTGGTATAACAACTCCCCTGGCGGAGTTAGTCATCGTCCTCGATGCCGAGACGAGACGAAGATGTAGGGGTAGTTTATGAAAATAGGGACATCCTCTTCTTTCTTCTAATTCTTCTATCTTCTGTGCTTCTCTTCTTTCTTGCCCTTTTGGTAGGCGAGTCGTGGAGGTGAGAGTAAAGTTGATAGATAGATGGGGTGTCTCATGTGATAGAACGTAGAGTGATGTTGTTGGAGTTGTGTGTAGAAAGTGCCTCGTAGAATATGAAGTGGGTGCCTCCGGTTTGTGTATAGCGAGCATGTGTAAATGTGTGGGAGTGGGAACAATGTTTCTTTTCACATTTAAATCTCTTCACAATATTGGTGCCCTGGGCACATAACAAGTAACACAAAGGAAACTGTGACATAACAATAAAAACATCATAAAAACATTTGCAAACATAATCTCATAATGAAGCATAAACAAAAACAATGGGTGGCTCTCCCGAGGGGAAAAAACATCTAGAAGGGTGTGGCTTACCCTCCGTCCGCTTATTAAGGACGGGCTGAAAAACTGCCCTCGGATAGACAAAATACATTCGTACATATAATCGCATAAATTGTAGAATAGTAGATAGTGATAGAACAGTGAAAGAGAAACAAATGCCTTGGTGTGTAATTAAGGGGAAGATAAAAACGTGTTTATTGTGCGGGGCGAAAAACGGCATTTTTACAATATGTATTTTAGAAGAATAGAAAGGAAAAATAAAACAATGTGTGGCATTGAGCATGTGTACATGACAATCGTGTAATTATGAGAGTGAGCATGGTGTATTACATGATAACACTGGTGATCCAAAAATAGTTGGCAATGGTACCTTCTTCACGATATGGGATGTATTCGCATATTATCTCTGGCATAGTAGTATCCATACATAAATGTAATAAACGTAATATCCACTCTGTAACGCCTACAATAAAACCCTGTGAACAGTAATCCTACGCGCGCTAGTGGCTAAAATTATCTTAACTAGTATTTAAGTCTATGGCCAGTGTACATAAATTATACCTTCATGGATCGTCCCCTGTGGGTGAACGTCCCATCTTGACAAGGAAGATCATTCCTTACATCCTGTGGGTACGACCCTCGTTGCCGCATTTCACCTATAATTTCAGTTGCATCGTGGGATCCGTCCATCGGGAGTGGATATCCCACAGTTATCCCTTACCGTGGTACGGATATGTGTAATAGTAGGGAGATGTGTGGGGAAAAAGTGTAAGAGCTGGGGGTGTGAGCTCTGTGTTTGGGAGAGATTGCAACTGGCACGTGTTAGGGCGTTGGCAAAATATATACAAGGGACTATATACAATATCGCCACCTGTTCGAAAAGAAATAGATAAAAGTAAATGTGTAGGGTGTCATACCTGCCGGCTGCTGTGCGGGCCTGTAAAATATACTGTTACAATATCTCTCAATCATTGTGACCTTCAACAATCGGTTGAGGTTAATTATTGCAAACAGGATGTGTGTACTCTGTGAGGGTACAGACTATATTATCTAGGATTATGGTACCGTGCCCCATGGGCATTATTTGGTACCATGGTCGGTCACTGATGCTGTAGCCGTGCCTGTGGATGTGCATGAGAACACAGGTCAATATGTAAAAACATAATAGCAACAAACACATAGGTGTACTATCATTTGTGAACACTGAGAGTACCTATGATGGCGCTACTCTCGCCATACATATGTGGAGATTACCACTTGGTACTATGTGTGGGCAGTTGGCGTCCCACGTTGGAGCTCTTGCTGAAAAATAAATAGATAAAACATGTAATCGTGAATGTCAATGGCCATGTGTACTCCTGTCTAACATCGTAGTTGTGTGCTCCTGTCGCTCAACTATGGGTTTTCACTACCATATAGGTAATAAGAAAGTACTGATTGTCCATTTATATTCAAGATGGCCTTGTGTGTTTTTAGCGTATGGCTTTTATGCCGGGAGTGTCCAAGGACATGTTTGGCTCGCCAGTTTTGTAGCTGCTTCGAGACGGACACCCAATGGGTGAGCTAGAAGTACCGTTGGGGAGGAAAGTGGGAAGGGAAGGTCGAGGAGTTGGAAGGCAGCGGCTGTGGCCTGTAGTTAGGGACCTACCCCGGCATTTGCCTGGAAGGAAGATGGGAAACCACAGAAGACCATCTTCAAGGTTGCCGTCGGGGGGATTCGAACCTCCTCGCCTCCCGGATGTGAGTGACTGCCATCAGTCATGCCGTAACGACCACGGCTAACTCACCCGGTCGGCCTTGTGGTGTCGAATCATCATAGATCACTTGCAGATCGTTCGCCTGTAATCGTCACAACGGTAATGACCGTGTTATCGGGCTTACAACGGCGAATTGTTCGGACTTACGAAGCCGATCGACTATATATCGATCGTTCACCTATCGCATATTTGCATCGCAAACAATCGTCTATTCATCGCTGCGAATAATCGCATATTCATCGCAAATAATCGCATGTACTGTACCCGATAATCCGGAAAGGATCCTGTTGGAATTTCCATTGCCCCCGCTGGATTGCCTATTTCTAACAACACCGGCAAATACTACATTAGAAATCGCTTTCAACATGGTCTTTAGGGATTTACAGACAGCAGTTACCAGAATATTGTGCATCAACAACCAACTACACGGGGCACTCACCTTTACTTACCTCTCGGGGACTGGGACTTCAGTTTCGCCTACACTACATCCACAATACTCTGCTCCTTATATTTAAAATGAATCACACTCCAACAACAATGGAAAACAATCCGAATAAAATGTATTAACAATAGGGTAAACTAATCTGCTATAAACAAAATAACAATAAACGAATTTAACAATAGGCATTAAAATTAAAAACACGCAAACATTCACCCCTCCTTTCAACTCGACATCTTACTACAATGCTGTATTAAAAATTACGAGTATAAAATCTTGGCTTGTTCTTGGCCTACACTGCGTAAAAATAAAAACGTTTAATGAAGTCTCTTAATGGCATCCAGACACATGGTTTCATTCACAAGCCTGTGTTTGTAGAACGCACGTGCATTAACTTTGTTTCATCAATGAAATCCGGGCACCACGCCGTACTCGAAACTGGTTTATACAATAAATGCAAGGCGGTGGGTCTACACCTGTTAATATTATGTCATCGCTCTCCAATGCTAACGGTGAATCATTCTCGCTAGCCCACAGAGACTGCTTGTGTGTGCATTTATAAAAACACGTAAAAATTAACATTTATATCTTACAAAAGTTCACATAACTACTTTGTTTCTTAAACAATCATTCTAAAAATTTGTATACACTCTTTCATTCGCACTCCGCAATTGTTCTAGACCAATTCGGTTCCACATATGCTCTTAACAATGAATAATCTTACACACCAAAAACATCCGCTCATAAAACACACACTATTCCAAGACAATTGATTAATAAATCCTAATAAATTATTTAACTAATTAAATCATTTCCACAAAAATTATTTACATGTAATATGTTTATAATAATATCCATTATCTAGTGTTGCTAAAACGACACTTTCGAGATTCTAACTTCTCGGTTACAATATAATTCTTAACTAAATATATACACTGGTTTTTTACATAACCATCCTCCTCTAACGTTCTGTAGTTTTAATATACTGCTTACACATCGTCTTATATAGGTGACATTACATGATCGGTATAATACAGTCGACTAATTAAGGAAAACTGTACGTAATTACATCACTTCGGGTTTAATAAAATTTAAAAATTGTATTTTAGACATGAGTAGACAATCTTCCTCAAGTTGCATTTCCGCTGAAAGCCTCCTGTTAACACAGCTAAATCGTTAATTCATAAGAACTGGACTACTTGTATACAACGGCTCTTATCAAGATACATGCCTTTTTATCAAAGAACAACAATACTTTGACTTCCTTAAAATGCGGAATTCCCTCGCACGAGCACTCCATAGCTCTACAAATCCTCATATAACAATATATATGGCATAAACTATTATCATCTACTATGTTAAACAATAACCAAAAGGGATTAATTGTTATTAACATATCTTATGTAGGAACTTCTCTCAAATAATGGCATGACCCTCAGTATCATTGCACATGACTACTGCACTACAATTATACATGCGTAATTTCTTCAAACGAAACTTCCAATTGTAATGAACGATATTAGACAGTCGTGATTAACCTCCTAAAGTTTATTCCACAACAAGATAATGAACTGTTAACTCGTCTGTCGCAAATACATGTAATAAAAATAATACTCCTGTCTCATGTCACTTGTCAAGCTATAAATTGTTTATCGTTGTAATATCATGTCCACAAATGACGTGATGTTACACAAATAGAATAAAATAACACACATGTTATTTATAATGCAAGATAGAATTCAATCTTGACCGGGATAAACTAGCTTTGAATTCCTAGCCAGAGATTTGAATAATCTTCTATCAAAAGGTATTTCCGCTAACATATTAAATGAACAAAGCTCTTAGCTTTACAAATAATAAGAAAGGTTTGTCAATGTCGTAATGTTTTTCCACTCTACACAAAGAATGTTCATAGAAATTAAGACTTCGGTCTTTTCAAACGACTAGTATTTCTTAGATCGTCGATAGTTTATGTACAATAATGATATAACAATATCATTCGATGTTTCTTCTCTTCTTGAAGTTATATGTTGTTACATTAAAGTGCTCAAATTAAATTTAATAAAAAATTAATTTAATGCTATGACACAATGTCAGAATTTTTGGATTAAATGAAATTATTAAAAATTCGAGAGTCGAAACGACTAGTCTCCTATGAGGCAATATGATTCCTCAAACTAAAATTTTAATGTCAGTTCCACAACTGATCCGTGGTATAAAATTGAAAAAGAGATGACATGCAATAATCTTCTAAATAATCTTGAAGTATAAAAAACTCAACACACATCTGAAGTGTAAGATACATAAAAGCACTGAAATACATGAAATGTGAAAATATAGAAATATGGAATAAGATCGCTGGAAATAAGGAATAAGATCGCTGGCTCAGAATGTTACTAATCAAGCTCTATATAACAATGAGATACACTAATACCTTATTTGGACAAAAACTTGAAAATCTATGAAAGTATTCCCACAATACAGTACAAGAAACTGATATGGATCTGCATTCGAACCTCGGATCTGCGACCTCAGAGATAAGAATCGTCTCTCTCTGGAATTCACCAACATTCGCCTGGGCTCGAACGACATCCTTCTGGCTAATTCTTCTGTTTTACTGGGCTACCTTTCCCTAGCAACATGACAAATCTCTTCTGTAGAGTCTTCATTCTCAGTCGTAAATATGTATCAGCTTCATCATTGGAATATAATTATGGAAATATTCATATAAATAGTGAATGAAATGTTTCCATTGCTAATTGATGTTATATTAGTGTTCGTAGACTGACGAAAATGCACAAGATGGACCGTACACTACGTCTGTATTCAAGAATACGTTGTCTAACGAAGCTCCATCGTTGTATCTTAACTCCTGTTATCGAATATGTCTCTGGCGCATGACTATCTAGTTCATCGTATCAACAATGTTAATTGTGCTGAATGATAAGTTTTGAAGAATGATAATAGTCATTCTATTAATGTTTATGTGTTGCGCCAATATTAAAAGTTCTCCGCCACTGTTCACTTGAACTACGTTCGTCAACTTCACGTTGCAATTTATAATGATATTCAGCTTTGTTTCCAACACATTTGGAAGTCTTACTTGACAGGATTATATTGTAGAAATGGTGAATAGTAAAAACGCTCGACTTTTCACAATATATGGTAAGCGACCAGTTCTTTATATATATTTGCTTCTTTATATTTAGATCTCAATTATATGAGATATAATCAATACAATGTTCCTCGAAACTTCACGTAGAATGGAAGTGCGGTGATCTGTAACGTTCCACCTAGCTATCCTCGCGTCTCCACAAGTCGACAGTCGTCGCACTCGGACTAAGCCTTGGGATCTCCATTAACCCAGTAAAAACACTTCCTCACTCTTCAAAATGTGCTGGAATAAGCACCTCGATCCTTGGATCTCCCCTTCCAAGTCGAATTTTTGGCGGCCATATCAATCTCCCACATAATTTTAGCGCGTAGATTACTAATGCTTATTACTGCGTAGATTAACCGATCTGTGATTTTTAAAGTATCAGACATAATTTCTCTTAATATTCTCTTCATTACCAAATAAGAAAATCTTCTTCTAAGGGCCTAAATGCATAATTTCATCATATTGTGTAATTAAAGTTGATCCCGTCTTCAATAAGACCTGTTCTCATTGGCTCTGGGCTGGGATCCAATAGCATAATTTATAACAATATTTATAATATTAATTTCCAAACTCGCTGTTGCTATGCTAAATATAGCCTTCTAGAAGCGTCCATTGTGCAATATATCACGTGATCGGGCTCTCCCACAGTCTCGAGCTTGTAACACTACACTCTTGTGTCACTCTTCCGGAAATTATATTTGCTAGTTAAATTTTATCATGGGGACGGAAAATACTCTCATTTTGTCCCTAAATAATTCAATTTACGGGGGCAGTACTTCATAATCATAGGACGCCTGCTCTATCGCAAGGACTATCTTCGCTCGACTACTGTCCCGGTGGACTGATATTTGAAAAATGCTTTGTCCAATACGCAGGGTGGAATGAGAACTTCTGGTGCCTTTAAGGACTTCCCCAGCACCTTAAAGTACGTACAATGTGGTATTGGAATGACTAGTACCCTATAGGGCTTGGGGACCGAGTGACCAACGAATGCAGATTGTGGTTTGGGAAAACTGCGTCTTCTGCCTAAATGGAATTACCTGGCGGCCTTTAAGGAGTTACCCCGAACCGAGTGACCTCACTGCGCTTTGGTAACGATGCGATGACCGTGAGAACGGTTGTGACCGTAATGGCGATCTTGCCCGGTCGCAACCACGGCGAATGCTATTGCCGATCGGTAACCTACCGATCGTTCCTGATGGTCATTTTGAATGATGACCTCATTCATCCCAATAAATCGGGTGTCCCCGTAAATCATCAGGGATCGATGATCATGATGTTGGCTGCCCAGACCCTCACGACCCGCATTGTCGACATGAAAAACTTTGAGTTTCGCTGAATGCTCATTTACGTGGGCTACGCGTTATCTTTACCTGCAAGAGGACTTTGCTGCGTTGATTGACGCATATCGTGGCTGCCCAGACCCTCACGACTCTCTATGTCGACATGAAAATCTAGAGATCCGCTGATCATCAGTTAGTGTGGACGTTGAATACTCTGCCCAACATTCCTTATCAATCACGTTCCGCGGGCGTGTGATTCAACATATAATAGTCATCTGGTCTTATTGGCATGGCCAGGAATTATTTATCTTCACCTATAAAGATAGGACTTTGTATATGTGTATTAATCATCGGGGGTATGACCAAAAGTGGGTGGCCTATGGTCGATACCTCGGCCCGGAAAAATTCATGTCTTCACCTATAATAATAGGACTTTATATATGTATGCATCATCGGGGGTGTGGCCAGGAAAGTTCATCTGTGCTCACTACCTTGGCCCGGAAAAACGTTATGACTTCACCTAATATACAAAGAGGACTTTAGATTCCACCTTCCGCGTAAAAGGACTTATGTAGACTTCACCTGCTATGTATATTAGGACTGGCGTGCCTGTGTTCGCGAACAGGACTGACCCCCACGCAACAGGAGTACCGTACTTACTTACATGCTAACTGTGAGTCTAGTCAATCTGGTCGTCCCTAGGTGGATGTTCTATTACGTCCGACGCTGAGTGAGCTATTTCTCCCATCGGACAGTCAAGTTTCCACCTGCAGGTCTGGCTTCGCTGACAGTAGTGCATAATTGGTGTCACCTTCTCCGACACGAGGACAGGCTAGGTCACCCGAGATCTTGACGTTTGCCCGCACTAAGTCATCGTCGCTTCGACCTTCCGTCATTCTGTTTGAGTCTATGGCATGGTCTATCACTGCCTTGTCGGGTCTCGCAGTTTGTCTTGTCTAAATTGGTCATTACAATATCAGTAGTATGTCGGTCTGTGTTGCAATGTATTGCCCAATCTGCAATTTTCAATTTTAATTTGAGCACCTTGAGGACTTACCATCCAAGTACAGTGTATGGCGAGATTTTGTGGGTGTGGGTAATAGTGTGTGCTCTTTACGGGGGGAATGCGGCACAGTGCGCACTCATTGCGCCTTGCTTCCGGATTCCCAGCTAAATTCAGTGATTCTCTGCATTTCTTCACAGTTAGTAGGTAAAGACGGGAGTGGGAAGGTATGACCCTCGTTATTAAGTGAGTAGACATGTTATGTTTTGTTATTGTGAGGGTAATAGGAAAGCTAGAACGGTATGGGGTCCTGCGGTACTACAGGGATGCAGGACGTTTTAAACGGTGAGGAACAGTTAACTGGTTGGGTGTTGAATATCCCCATGCGGGTAAAAAATATAAATAATTTAATAATAATAATATTGTTAGTAAGGGAATGTTTATTATATTTCACTGTTAGCTCTCAACTCTGAAGTGGTCCATCTTAACACTTAGCTACGAGCGATATAGCATTTGACGCACCTTGGTGTAGCATGGACAACAAGTGCCTCGCATAAAAGGGAATGGTGGGGGGGATGTGTTAATGTGTCAATGTATAATTTGTGTGGCAGTGATCAAGGACGTGTACTCTCCTTAAAGGACGTCGGGTATCTGTACCTGGTTATAGGAATGCACTGCTGTCTGGCTTTGTTATACGAGAACTCTCTCATCTATATATGTATATCCTATCAAGTAACTGGTCATCTTATCTTATATATATATATATAAAGGAATGTCTGTGTGTTCGTCTTTTATGCGTTCATAAACCACTCATCCGATTGCGATCAAATATTGGTGAGTTGTTGTAAACACTTTCGGGATCTTCATAGGCATAGTTAATCCATTTCACAGTAGATAGCGCGCGCGTAGTTTAAACAAATGCGTAATGGCGATGCGTTCACATACAATTCATCCGTTTGCGATCAAATGTTGGTGAGTTGTTGTGCAGAGTCCCGGAAACGTTATAGGGGTAGTAAATCCAATTTACAATAGATGGTGTGGGAGTAGCTTCAACAAAATGGCGTACGTTTGTTTCAAGAATGTCCCACATGTGTTCATATACCATTCATCCCATTGCGATGAAACTTGGCTGAGAAGTTCTGTACACTTCAGGTAAGGTTTCTGGCTTAGTAAATCCACTTAACAATAGGTAGCGCACGAGTAGAGTCAACAAATGAGTGACGACGGGCGAAGCGATTCAACAAAGTCCTGTATGCGTTCACATACCATTCGTCCGATAGCGATGAAACTTTGGTGAGAGGTTGTGTACACTACATGCAAGTTTTCTGGCTTAGTAAATCCATGTTATAATAGGTAGCGCGCGAATAGATTGAACAAATGTGCAACGATGCGCGAAGCGTTTCAACGAAGCCCCGTATACGTTCATATACTATTCGTCTGATAGCGATGAAACTTGGGTGAGATATTATGTACACTTCGGGGACGGTTTATGACTTAGTAAATCCACTTTACAATAGGTATCGCACAAGTAGATCAAACAAATGAGCGATGACGCGCGATGTGTTTCATCATAGTCCCGTATGCGTTCATATACCATTCGTCCGATAGCGACTAAACTTGGGTGAGTTGTTCTGTACACTCCAGGGAAAGTTTCAGGCTTAGTAAATCCATTTTACAATAGGTAGCGCACCAGTAGATTCAACAAATGAGAGAAGACGCGCGAAGCGTTTCAAAAAAGTCCCGTATGCGTTCATATACCATTCGTCCGATAGCGCTGATCTTGGGTTAGATGTTGTGTACACATAAGGGAAGGTTTCTGGCTTAGTAAATCCACTTTACAATAAATATCTCACAAGTAGATTCAACAAACGGGTGACGGCACGCGAATCGATTAAACAAAGTCCCGTATGCGTTCATATACCATTTATCCGATTCCTATGAAACTTTGAATTGTTGTGCACACTCCAGGAAATGTTTCTGACTTAGTAAATCCTTTTTACAATAGGTAGTACACGATAGGATTCAACAAATGAGTAACGGCGCGCGTATCGATTTAAAAAACTCAGTATGCCTTCATATACCATTCATGCGATTGCAGTGAAATTTGGTAAATGTTGTTTCCAATCCCACGAAGATTTCTGATTTTGTAAATCCATTTTACAATTGGTAGCGCACGAGTAGATTCAACTAATGAGCGACAGCGCGTGAATCGTTTCAACCAAGTCACGTATGTGTTCATATACCATTCTTCCGATTGTGATAAAACTTTAGTGAGTTGAGTACATTCCTGCGAAGGTGGTATGAATTAGTAAATCCGTTTTTAAATGGGTAGCGTACGAGTATTCAACAATTGTGTGACAGCGCTCGAATCGTTTCAACAAAGTCCCGTATGCGTTCATATACCTTCCATTCCATTGCGATGAAATTTTGTTGTTTTGAGATAGTACATCAATTTTACAATAGTTTAGAGGTGGTTAACGGAAAAAGAAAAAAAAATATTGGGAATCCAAAATGACTTCAACAAAGAAAGTTGCAACGCCTACACTTTCTTTGATTGGCATTGCAACGCGTGCCGGGTACAGCTGGTATATATATATATAAAGGAATGTCTGTGTGTTCGTCTTTTATGCGTTCATAAATCATTCATCCGATTGCGATCAAATTTTGGTGAGTTGTTGTAAACACTTCCCGGATGATCATAGGCATAGCTAATCCATTTCACAATAGATAGCGCGCGAGTAGTTTAAACAAATGCGTAATGGCGATACGTTCATATACAATTCGTCCGATTGCGATAAAATTTTGGTGAGTTGTTGTGCACAGTCCCGGAAAAGTAATAGGCGTAGTAAATCCAATTTACAATAGATGGCGCGCGAGTAGCTTCCACAAAATGGCGTGCGTTTGTTTCAAGAAAGTCCCACATGTGTTCATATACTATTCATCCCATTGCCTTGAAACTTGGCTGAGAGGTTGTGTACACTACAGGCAAAGTTTCTGGCTTAGTAAATCCATGTTATAATAGGTAGCGCACGAGTAGATTCAAAAAATGAGCGACGACGCGCGAAGCGTTTCAACAATGTCCCGTATGTGTTCATATACCATTCGTCTGATAGCGATGAAAGTTGGATGAGATGTTGTGCACACTACGGGGAAGGTTTCTGGCTTAGTAAATCCACTTAACAATAGGTATCGCACAAGTAGATTCAACAAATGAGCGACGACGGGCGAAGCGTTTCAACAAAGACCGGTATGCGTTCACATACCATTCGTCCGATAGCGATGAAACTTGCGTGAGAGGTTGTGTACACTACATGCTAGATTTCTGACTTAGTAAATCCATGTTATAATAGGTAGCGCACGAGTAGATTCAACAAATGAGCGATGACGCGCGAAGCGTTTCAACAAAGTCCCGTATGCGTTCATATACTATTCGTCTGATAGTGTTGAATCTTGGCTGAGATGTTGTGTACATTTCAGGGAAGGTTTCTGGGTTAGTAAATCCAATTAACAGTAGGCATCGCACAAGTAGATTAAACAAATCAGTGACAACGCGCGAAGTGTTTCAACATAGTCCCGTATGCGTTCATATACCATTCGTCCGATAGCGACTTATCTTGGGTGAGTTGTTGTGTACACTCCTGGGAAAGTTTTAGGCTTAGTAAATCCTTTTTTCAGTAGGTAGCGCACAATTAGATTCAACAAATGAGCGATGTCGCGCGAAGCGTTTCAAGAAAGTCCCGTATGCGCTCATATACCACTCATCCGATTGCTATGAAACTTTGGTGAGTTGTTGTGAACAGTTCCGAAATCATCATAGGCCTAGTCAATCCAATTTACAATGGTCAGCGCGCGAGTATTTTAAACAAATGAGTGTTGGCGATGCGTTCATATGGCCTACAATTCATCCGATTGCGTCCAAATTTTGATGGGTTGTTTGGCACACTTCCGGGATGGTTATAGGCATAGTTAATCCAATTAACAATAGATAGCGCACCAGTTGTTTAAACAAATGAATGTTGGTGATGCCTTCATATACAATTCATCCGATTGCAAACAAATTTCGGTGAGTTGTTGTGCGTACGCCAGGAAAAGTTATAGGCATAGTAGATCCAATTAACCATAGATGGCGCGTGAGTAACTTCAACAAAATGGCGTGCGTTTGTTTCAACAAAGTCCCACATGCGTTCATATACCATTCACAATCGTCCGATAGAGATGAAACTTTGGTGAGTTGTTGTGTACACTCCAGGGAAGGTTTCTGATTTAGTAAATCCATTTTACAATTGGTAGCAAACGGGTAGATTTAACTAATAAGCGACAGCGCGTGAATCGTTTCAATAAAGTCCCGTATGCGATCATATACAATTCATCCGAGTGTGATAAAACTTTGGAGAGCTGAGTACAGTCCTGCGAAGGTTCATGAATTAGTAAGTCCGTTTTTCAATGGGTGACGCACAAGAAGATTCAACAAATGAGTGACGGCGCGAATCGTTTAAATTAAATCCCGTATGCGTTCATATGCCATTCATCCGATTGCGATGAAACTTTGATGAGTTGTTGTGTACACGCCAGGAGAGGTTTTCGAGTTAGTAAATCCATTTTACAATAGGTAGCGTACGAGTATATTCAACAAATGTGTGACGGCGCTCTAATCGTTTCGGGTGTCCCGTATGCGTTCATATACCATTCATTTCATTGCGATGTAACTTTCGTGAGTTGTTGAGCACGCTCCCATGAATGTTTCTGAGATAGTAAATCAATTTTACAACAGTTTAGACATATTGGGAATCCAAAAGCACTTCAACAAACGAAGTCACAACGCCAACACTTTCTTTAATTGGCATTGCAACGCATGCCGGGTTCAGCTAGTATATATATATATATTCCTTAATATCTATGGGATGGTCACTGGGTTGTATAAAGATACCCTGTGAACTATATTACCCATTAGGAATATTGGTGGGAGTATACCCTGAGGTATATCCAATACTAGGTATTAGCTAGAACTATGTATAGATATATGTATCCGATCAACGTATTTATAATATACGCTGGGTCAAATGGCGCGCTCCATGGCTGTTGACTCCCGTAAGTACCATATACTATCGATGTATAACAGTATGCTGCTATCCTAGCTGGGAAGATTGCAACTGTGTGTTTTGCCTTAACCTGCTCAGATCGTTTAATCTCTTTATCTGGGACTGAAATTCTATCACCCGTATGCTCATTTTAACATAATTATGGTGGAATCGTGCCCATTGGGGGGACTATGTCTCCAAGAGACGCAATTTGTGGGTTGGAGGCTAGTGCTATGAAACAAGTGTCTTGCCAACCTATGTCAGTGGCATTCAGAGTTTGTAAAGAGTACGTTTTGGGTGCTATATATACATCTGGGGGGTATGTAGGGAATAATAGTGGCATTAGAATAATAATAATAATAATATGTAAGTGTGGACCCTTGTATGGGATCTATGGGAAGAACGGTGTATGACTACCGTGATAAACCTTGCTGGTCGGTAATCGTAATGGAGTGACTCCCTGATAAACTGACATAATGTTGGTAGAGATTATCAAAAAGAAATGGGTGCCCAAATATATAGTGGACTGTGAATATGTCCCTTGTCCGAAATAACTATCTACGTCGAGACCAATCGACGTGTGGGATGTCTGTTCCGATCCCCTCATGTGTGACCAGTATTGTATAAATAATAAAAAGTATAAAAGTGTTATGTATGACAGTCACCATGCGGTGAGAAGCATTATGTGCGCTCTTTGCATATCAATGGGAATGTTAGTAGCCTAGTGGCAAATGTTCAGTAACTGCGTCGGGCAAGGAATGTATTATGCCCCTGTAGGCGTTGGACATGCTGTTGCGGCGGGATGTTGAGTAAAGATGATATCAAACATGTGTTACTGTGACACAAATGTAGCGCGCTAGTGTGCGCCCTGAAAATTAATGGCCGACCTGTGCTGTCACGTGCTATGATAACTGACTAAGAGATAGTGTCCCGTGTCGGGAGGGCGGTTGGAACAATGTGTTCTGTTATCATCAGCGGAGTGGATCGCTGTGACAGGTTGTATGAGACTGTAGGAGGGGTGTTGGTTTAATCCGCGCGTGTGATTGGATCGTAGTGGCTATCGCTTAGGTTGAGGAATGGCGGCTTTTGTTTACATTGTGTAGACGCGTGGTCAGTTGTGTCAGTCTAATGACATTATGGTATCCACTGTGTACACTGCTGGTATAGTGAATAGTGTGTTAATTCTGTAGCCTATGTAAAAGATTCGATCGCCTTTAGTATGGAATTGTGGAAATCTGTGTGTTCTTCTTTCGTATGCCTGGAAATATTGTATCCCGAATGTTGGTATTTCTGTAGGGCAGAAAATAATGTGGATCTGACGTGTTCAACTCCGTAAAGCGGAAAATAGTGTATTGCCGATGTCGTTGTCTTTGTAAGGCGGAAGATAGTGTATTGCCGATGCCGTTATCTTTGTAAGGCGGAAGATAGTGTAATCCTAATATTAACTCCTTTGTAAGGGGAAAGATAGTGTAATCCTAATGTTTGGTTGCCCGTTATGCGGTAAACAATATAATCCGGATGGTATCTCCACCGTAGTGTATGAGTACTGGTGCCGTCGCCTTCCTAAGACGGAAAATAGTAGGTATTCTTGTGTTTCCTCTTCGTAAGACAGAAGTAATAGTGTAATTATGGAATGGTGTAGTGAATTGAGTATTGCACCTCGTATGAGGGTGATTGTAGATCTGGATGCATATAGTGCAACCCTCTGGACAAATAACTGTCCGCAATTGAGGTGTGTTAGAGTGGAATTCTGTAGGCTAACGTGAAATGAAGGGAAAGTGGTCCTGAAATTCGTGTCGTATGTTTTGTGAGTGCAATTGCCCAGTTAGTGTCTGAATTAATAGGATCATTGGGCCATTGTCTATGCATGTCCTAAAATTAACACACAGGGATGGTATGGGATGTCCCCTGTATAAATGGCTAGATGTTTGTTTTACATTGTTTTTGGGAGGAGATTCTTTGACGTAGAAAACTACGATGCTCCCCCGCAAAACGTAAAATAATTATGAACCTCGTCGTTGATAAACTGGAAAACGGAAGATGTCCCATTTCCCTTTGTATAAATGGCTAGATATTTATTTTACATTGTTTTTGGGAGGAGATTCTTTGACGTAGAAAACTACGATGCTCCCCCGCAAATCTCAAAGTAATTATGAGCCTCGTCTTTGTCAGTAGGTGTATGTATATATGAGGATACATACATGTATATATATATATATATATATATATAGCGTGGATGCCTTTGTTGGCCAAAGAATTATCCTGGAGGCAGTTGTGAAGCTATTGTGTGTGTTTAATGGGATTTACATGGACTGTGGAGTCCGTCCGTGGCCTTGTGGCCCTCGTTGAGATATAGTTCTACTGTATGATATTTCGTTACGTCGCCATAGGGCAGTTTACTACGTGCAGTTGATAACCAGGCGTTGAAATGAAAGTATGATTCCCTACATGCTCAGTATTGGGGGCAGCCCAATCCAAGCAGTCTGGCTGCAAATCCTGACCTGCGGTGGCTAATGGATGAATGAAACAATTAAAGTTCAACTGAGTAGTCCCTAATCGTCGGCTAAAAATGGTGACGCCCCGTTAAGGAACTGGTTGTATTGCCGGGCCTTATGTCGTTATACTATGATCAATTCGACCGCATAGAAAAGAAAAAAAATAAAGTCCTATTGTAGGTAAAAAATAGACTGGATGTGTGTGAGTGAAGTATGCCGCACACGGCGTGTATTTCTTGGTCACCCTGTCGATCACATGCTGTGAGCATTGTGGAGATTAGTGCTGCGTCATCTCTCCCGCTTCCGGCACAGCGCGTGGACCTTGTCTCGCTGCCCGTAATCAGTCTGTCCGCAGTGGCCAGTGAGATGTATTGGATAATGTGATATGTGATACTGTATTACCTATGTAAGTATGTCCTTATCCTTTTCCGACAAGTATGTTGTCCTGAGGACCTGTTGTGTCCTATGTCCTGTGTATGGTAACCTGTGTTATTGTGGTAACTCGTTGATGGATTTGTTGATGGCTACTAACTCGTGTCGTTGTGGTATGGTGTCTATGCCCGTGCTGAAGGCCGCGAACCTGTGTTCTTGTGTTAGGCAGTTTTTGGTCGTGCTGAGGACCGCTAACCTGGGTTATTGTGGTGTCCGTTAGGTTAACTGTGAGCTACGCCTGTTATCGTATGTGGGCACGGTATATGAAATTAATTCTGCCAGTGTACTATCTGATTTGTTGACACTTAAGTGGAACGAGGCTGTAACCTCGCCTCGGTATGAGGTCGATTCTGTAATCCGTGTACCTCGTGCTTGTGTGTATCGTGTATCGTTATCTTGCGCGGTAATTCTAGGACCGGTATAGCTGTATAAAATTGCCTTTTTATGTTATGCGGGGCTACGAATTGTTGTATCTGTGTATTTTAATCTTCTGTCGGTCGCTGCCGAATGTATATAGAATTATGACGTGTGTGGGTCGCTACTAGTGTATATTGTGTATACAGTTGCCTTGTGAGGGTATGCAAGTCCCATTGACCTTGTTTCCAAGTAAGTTAATTTTCAGTCGGTCGACTAATGGACCTGCGCCTGGGTGTGATTGTGAGTGTGAAGATTTAGGTGAATATTTTTTCTCTTTATAATACTGTGTGACCTATACTGCATGCGTGGTCGTCTACTGTAAGTGAACCTTTCTGCGATATCACATGTGTACTCCGGGGGAACGGTTTGGAGTACGCACGGCTGTGTATGAGTGTGCCTGGTTGCGTGGCTTGCAGCGAGCACCTGTTATAATGGAACTAGGTTATGAGCGCTGAGTCGACGAAATGGTTCGGGTTACCATTTCCTGGTTGTACAGTGGAATGACCTGAGCTTGCTGCGTGGAAACACGTGTTCAATAGTACATAATATGCGCTCCATGAAAATTTGTACATGCACATGGTACCTTAAAACTATGCAACAAAATAATACACTGTGTTGGAAACAGTAACCTTTTATCATGCAACTTATAAACAGTCAGTGTATAGGCGGTAAATGTGTGCATAATTATGGGAACGACGGGCCATTTTATATTAAGAGGACCTGCGTTCGAAGGGGGACTTATGTATATATATATATACATATTAAATATTAGGGTATTATGTGTCCGTAGCTCCTACGCCTGAGTTATGGGTTAGCAAAATTGTGTGTGTGTGCGATGGCATGTTGTGGGAATGGCCCCGACACCTATTTTCGAGAGTGGACTACCGGATGCCATAGCGTGTTTGGCGATCTTGTTCTTGCTTTCCTTGCATGCTATGTCCATGGGGACTTAGGTGGATAGTGCGACACGTGTAGCTGAGTCACGTGGCTTTGCAACCTACCTCTACATGTCTTGCCGTTCAGTGATATATTTTTAATTGTTTCGGCCAATGTATGCCCTTCATGATAGGACTTAGTGGAGGATCTTGTAGTCCTTGGTTTGATATCCCCTTGCTCGCGCTCTTTAGGTGTTGAAGCGGAGCAGTGTAACTGGGCGCTCGTATGACGTGGTAACGTGTATCCTAAAGAGGTGTTGTATGTGCGGGCAATTTCTGAATAGCTCTAGCAAGAGCAAGTTGCTTTGCTATTATGTAGATAATTATTGCCGTAATAGCGGCGTTCCACGCGATGGTTGCCGTCGTGGATGTGTCTATGCTATTCCAAGATGTGGGCGCTGTTGGTACACGGAGGGGTTGGCTGTGGTGGTTAAACGGGGTGTCCGTGACCGTGAATGTGGGGATGATTGTTGACCAGTTGGTATTTAGTATGGCCGTTATATTATCATATATTATCGATGTTTCGTGGATATGCACAAAGTCGTGGATCTGTAAGAGTATTTGTTGCGTCCAGGTAGCTGGTAAAGTGTGTGTGATGGCAAGTTCCTGCGTGATTTTGATATCGCATGGAAATGTATGCGGGATTAGGGTGTCCTCGCCTTCCATTAGTGGGTAGCTACATGGGAGTTGTATTTCAATAGCCCCTGGTGGTGCTGTGGTGAGGGGGTGCAATATATTTGTTTGTTTTTCTGGGCATTGAATATGAATTTCGTGGGTGGGATTCGTGATCATGAACGTATCGATGTCAATTTGAGTGACGAGTGTACGTTGTAATCCCTTATCGCATTTATATGCGCAAGATTCTAAAATCTTATTGGTTGGCGCATTATTGTACAGGTGTATGGCACAGGCGGGCTGAATAGTAGCCATCTCCTGAAACCTTGGGATATAGCACAAGGCGTTAATGCAGTCCTGGTGTGAATTGCCTGTGAGCACCCGGCTATCCCGGTTATTGACTGCTATTAACGTGGGCTCGTGTGTTAATGTACAAGTGCTATCCAGCCATTTGTACGGTATGGGTACAAGCTGAAATAATTCCCATTGTGCGTCCTGTTCAATAATAGGTATATTTGTTTTAATGTGTATGCTATTGGCGTAGTAGATACATGAGCATATGGGTTTTGTGTAGTACCAGCTAATGTGGTGTTTATACTTTTGTAACTTTGTTGCGAGTTTTGATAAATCTTCGTGCAGGGTAGCTGCATGTATGGTGTTTTGGGGAATTCTATGTTCTTTGCATAGCATAATATCATGTTGCCGCTGCGTATACATGATTGCATTGTAGATACTAATAGCATTTCCTATGGCCGTATGGGTCGTGGACGTAAGTAAAACCTTTAGTGCATCCTCGTTCGCTTGTGTGATATTGGCTAAAGTTTTGAGCAGATGTGCCATTGTAGTGATGGTGTCGCGCATGGTAAGCCTCCAGTTGTTGAGTTTAACCGTCGTTTCAGTTAGGTATTTATGGTTCGCGTGAATCATGTCGCTGAGTTTATTAGTGTAGCTGGCTATTTGCTGCTCTGTCATATGCAGCGTTTTGGTGTCCTCGCTTGTAGCGACACCGCAGCAATACTGTAAAAAAAATCCAATAAATGCTAATTCCCTCTTGGCCCTTCGGGGCAGGGTTGGTACGTTGTTAGGTGCCTCATTGAATTGTGGTTTATCCTCGCCGGTGTGAAGTGAGTACATTCATTCATTCATTCATTCATTCATTCATTCATTCATTTATTTGCAATGGGGGGTGTGTCCCCCGGTGGCAAATTGGATATACATAACAAATAAATAATTATACATAACAATTCAATAACAATTATACAATTAAACTGGAGTATTTACACAAATAGTCAGTCTTTTCTTAAACACACCAATATTTTTGGGAAAAGGCTCTAAGACTGTGGCAGGTAGAGAGTTCCAGTTATCAATGGCACGGTTTACAAAAGAATATTTACCATAATTTGTTCGCTGTGGTCGGCCCTTAACTTTGAAAGGATGATCGCTCCTACCCATGTAAGTGGGCTTTCCCAATCGTTTGCTAAGCTCACCCCATGCTGGCTGATTTGTATACGTGTTGTACATAGCGCAGAGTCTAGATTTCATCCTATGGCTTCATCCTATGTTCTATGGCTTCCCATATTAAGTGAAATTGTGATCTAAGGTCCTTGCTGCCTTCGATGGGGGGTAGTGGGATGTGTTGTTGGCTTAATGGCATATTGTAAATGATGGGTCTATTGCCCTGGTACACCGTTTGACATTATATGGGTTTCCAGTGGACTCCCGTTGTTATTTTAACCCTGGGTTCCGCTGGGGGTTGGCTCTCCGCCTGGCTCTCCTATTTTCAATCCTAGTGCCATGAACTAAATGAATTCATTATAAAGCTACAATTCTTATTTCCGCATTCTGTCGAAGAATTGCAAGTTGTGAAAATTGCAAAAAAATGGCCATGAATATAAATATTTTTATAATAATGTTTCCAAGTGGAAAATTGAATAGTTGAATGGTTCAACCATTTATTGATCATGTTGATGATTCAGAAATCATATATTTAGTTAGGAACTTGAAGTTCATAATCGAGTCACTTCTCGAATGTTTAATGTCAGAAGAACAATTAATTGTTGTTGTGCTTCGCACAGTTCTTCGATGCTATGCTCAAGGTCAAATACTTTTCAGATGTTATTAATATGTGTAAATAATGTGTGTTGCTTCGATGATAATAATATTTTCGACGATATATTTTTGAAACTGGAAAAAAGGAAGTGAAAGTTTAGAATTCTATGAACATTTATTCTACGAGTGTTAATATCATGTAAATATTCAAACAGTGATCTACGATATTTCCAGTATAGACAATTAACTTTGAACTGGAATTAAATATTAATAATTTTGGAACACAGTCCACAGGACTATTAATCGGACTTGTGTTTGCAAAAAGATTGTCAAATGTGTTTGGAAAATTTCTGTATATTGTGTGTAAATAAGAGTGTGGATCGCCACACGTGGATGATGCTGCTTTGAGCATCCTTGCAGTCAGATTTTAACTTCAAAATAAACTGAGATAATTTTACAGGATGTGTTACTCCCAATTAAATCTCCTTCTATCCTTATTGTTGCATTGAGCCAAAAATCAGTAAAGCATTTTTTTTAATTTGATGTCGTTTTTGCGATTTGCTTTAACCCATCTGGCGCTCCGGGATATTTTGACTCTCGTGCTGACTGATTATTGGTAAAATGCATATGTGGTCGTGCGGACTCCGGTCTAAACGGGCACATAAAATAAGATAGAGAGAGAAATGGCTTCGAACGTGGGTCCCGATTTAGACATGGTCAATCGCATGCCGATTTAAATTGTGATAATTTTTATAGAAATATTTTGTGAGTTGATAGATGTCTGGTTTGGATGAATAAATTAGTAGGAAACCCAATTAGTGGGGAAAATTAAAAATTTAACTTGGTTAATAATTAGAATGGGTTTGATTATTTTTGATAATGGCTTAACCATTAGGGCGTCAAGTAAATTCAGTAGTAAACGTTCGATGACTGGATATACACATTATTAGAATCCAGGTGGAGGATATTTGAGAACTTGCATATTTTTCTTGTGATATTATGGTAAATGTAATTCGTAAAAGTAGAGAATTTTGTTTTTCCATCACGTCGACATTAGGATAAATCTCATTTTTTTAGAGTGTTCCAATTAGCTATTCATATTTCTTGTTCTAGTTATAAGCTTGTGTTTGCCACTGTTGTATACCCCTAAGTTTTGAATAATAATTGAAAATTATGGAAGAAATGATGAGGATGATGAGGAGTTTGGAGGAGAGTTCAAAAGAGGCTGGACGGCGTGTAGCCGCCATTATGAAAGAAAATACAGAGGCTTTAGAAAAGAAACTTAAAGAAAATTCTGATTCTTTAGAAAATAAACTTAAAGAAAGTTCTGATTCTTTAAAAGATAACTTGAAGGAAAGTTTAGAGAATAAACTTAAGGAAAATTCTGATTCTTTAGAAAATAAACTTAAAGAAAATTTAGAAAATAAACTTAAAGAAAATTCTGATTCTTTAGAAAATAAACTTAAAGAAAGTTTGGAGGATAAACTTAAAGAAAATTCTGATTCTTTAGAAAATAAACTTAGAGAAAATTTGAATGATAAACTTAAGGAAAGTTCTGATTCTTTAAAAAGTAATTTGAAAGAAAATTTAAACAGTAAATTTAATTCAATGGAAAGTAAATTTAAAGAGAATTCTGAAATTTTGAAAATGTCACTTGAGAGTAAAATGAATAAATTATGCGAAAAAACACATGAGCTCGAAACTTCATTAGCTACTAACGCAAGTTTAATGGACGATAAATTTCGCGATGCCGATCGTCGATCTCAAAGCTTAGCTGATAAGATAGAACATGGTCTTAGGAAAGTTGGTGAAGACATGGTCAACCTGGAAGTCAGAGTGAAGAAGGAGAGTAATGAGATGGGAATTCTAGTTGTTCAACGGTTGACAGAACAATTCAAAGAACTTGTAATGGGAGAAATAAGAGAAGGTGTGATTAATGAATTGCAAACTGAAATCAAAACCACAGTTGTCAATGAAATTAAAGACACACTCAAGCTGGAGAATCAAGAGGGAATCAAGGAGATTAGGGAATCTTTGTCATCCCATATTGAAGTAATTGCCAAAGATATCCAGACTACTCAGAAGGACATATCAGATATGACAGGGTCATTGAAAAGTCATGAGGCTGTTATGAACCAGATATCCACTGATGTTAAGGAGAATTGTAAAGAAACTGAAGCAATTAAGAAAATGGCAGAAGAAAACCAGAAGGAACTTGAGGCTATGAAAACTCAAATCAAGGATGAGAAACGGTCTGATCATCTGTTGAAAATGCCAAATGTTAGGGGAAAGGAACAGATACAGATAAATCTAGGAGCAGCTAGAGAGACTGATAGACAGGATGAGGTCAGGACAGTATTTCAATCCAACCCCATAACTGTATTTAAGAATGTAGAAGATAAGCCTTCTAAATTTTCAGGGAGAGATTCTGTGACACCCGTGGAATTTTTGAGAGAAGCAGGGGATTACCTGAAAGATTCCATGATCCCTAAAGAAAGACAGATCCGAGTGATAGGGAAGTTTTTGGAAGGTCCTGCACTTCTTTGGTTTAGAGCATTTAGATCCACTCTAACCACTTTTGAGGAGTTTTCTCGTGGGCTATTGAAAAAGTTTTGGTCCCCGGAAACCCAACAGCAAGTCAGAGCAGAGTTATATTCGAAGAGATTCTCGACGTCACAACCTACTCGATACTCTACGTACTTTTCTGGACAGCTGTCTAAACTTCAACATTTAGATCCGCCGATGCCAGATAACGAGTTGATTACTGCATTGATACGTCAGTTTCCAGCAGACGTCCAGAGGACTTTGATCGCTGCTGATATCTATAATATGGAACAATTTGATGAAGTATTACAGAAGCTGGATCATACAAACGCTCAATTCTTCCATCAGAAGGGAGTAAAGAATAACAACGCTGTGTACGCTGTTATGGCTGATAGTTATTCTCAGACACCTCGAGAGATTCGAGAGGAGCGAGAAGAGAAAACGCCGAGGGAAGATCCAAATACGAGAGGATGGAACCAGTACAGTAACAGATACAGTTACAAGCCATATGCAAGATCGGATGGTGGTAATCGATACAATACTCGATGGAGAAGACCACGAGATACTCAAGGAAGATACCAGGAAAGAAGATATTATGGTAGAAACAACTACAATAACAGAGGAAATGTGGATACTCGTCAGTCCAATGAAGAGTTCAACAAGGAGACGAGGAAAAATTTGGAAGCAATACACCAAGATAACTTGCAATTTGTGGAGCAGAGGCCCAATGAACCAGGTCCATCGGGAACACAACAATCCCGGGGGAATGGTAATGAAAAAACTTCGAATTCACAGTAGAAGATAGAATTTTGAACACTTTCACTTCCAGAATTATTAAATGGCAAGCAGAGGATGATGACTTAATTCAACAGAATGACGAACGAAAAGAAATGGGTACAAGAATTAGAATGCCAATCATATCATGCGAAGTATTTGGTATGCCTGTCGATACTTTGATCGATACTGGGGCTATGCTTTGTCTGGTGAGTGAGAAGCTTTATATTCTGTGGAAGCTCAAAGAGAATTTAGAGGAGATTCCAGTATCAGGAATTAAGATCCAAAGAATAATACCCAATAAAATATCTCTTTGTAAAACACAATTATACTGTTTTAGATCCCTTATTTAGGGGTGGTAGGACCTAAAACGGAAGAGTTACTGTATTGATTTTGAATGGAGTGTCTAAAAGGGGGTAGCTGCCTTTGGAGGGGCAAGCTGACCAGTGTGGAGTGTTGTTTAGCGTTAGGAACCAGGGGGCGCTCCTATAAAGACTGTAAATGTGGTTTAAGGGATGTAGCCTTAGCACGCGGGTCGATGTACTAGTCGCCCAGCCGGCTACTTATTATATAATCACCTTGCTAGTGTCAGCGGTTCGGCACGCGCTTCACTTGAGCACGCGAGCCGCTGTGAGGAATACAATGACGTCTGAGTTGGCGTTATTACTACGGTGTGTCACGTCTGACTGTGACGGGAGTAAGGAAGGACGTTGGGACGTGAAGAAGAGTGTAGATCAGTAATGCAAGTGTAAGAGACTGACCAAGTGTTTATTGGTCAGCAATGAGTAACTGTTAGTCCCTTTTAAGGGATCTTGTGATGTTATAATGTGAGTACAAACTGTGGGTGTTAGGTTACAAAAGTAGGATTCTGAACACTGACTGACTGACTCACCTCGGTTGACACTGTCGTTAGCCTCCGGCTGTCTCGTCGAAGCACTGATGATGGAGAGATCCTCGTGACCCACTTAAGGCACCTTTTATACCTTTAGCCTCTGTTCTGTCAGCGCGTTGTGGCATAGTTGAACCAGTTTGTAGTATGTCGCTGTGTGTCATAATTACGCAAGGGTTGAGCTGCTTTATGGAGTAGCCAGCTGCCCTTATAGTATTGATGGATATTGGGTAGGCTTTTAAAGGGTTGCCTTTTATGAGATTTAGACAGATGATGGGGGGGATGATCTCTAAGGGGTGCATACCCCTTGGGTATTGTACAAGCCTCTTCCTCCATTTGGTCGCGTCCTCGCGACCGGGAAGGGCACTTGGGGTTGGGATGTTGTCGTAGTAGTTTTTGAATCCCCCTCGTCTCTTCTGGTGGTGGCGTCGTAAGCGTCGTCGTATGGAACGGGTGTCGTCGTGCAGAAGTGTAGGTGTGCGGTCAGCCCGTGTTCAGAGGGGAGGGTTATGGGGTGTACATAGATATATATGTATATAAATTTTACATTGCATGGTGAAATGTGCATTAACATTGTTGAATAAAGAAAATAATTGCTATTGAGGCACAATCGCCATTGCCGTTGTCGGCATAAAAAAGAAAAAAACATGGTTATACATGGTTACATAGTTGTGCAGGGAGGAAAAACCCAGGGCCGAACGGATGATTGCGTCGTCCGCCCTATCTTGGGGAAAAAGTGCTCCCTGCAATAAAGAAGATAGGAGAGAATAGAAAAAAATGGGTGTTCCAGGGTATAATTTAAAGGAAATATTTAAAATGTATTTATTGGAGTGGGATAAAACGGAACACCCTGACAAATGGGGAAGTTAGAAGAGAGAAAAATGAAAGAAAACAATTCACAGACATTGGTTACGTGTTACCTTAGCAAACGAAACAAAACAAAACAAAAATATAGACATCGTGTACACGTGAACTTGATAAACAGACAAAAATATATATAGTGTTTAATGTATTATGTTGCGATGCTGACATTTAGGAATTTCCATTGGAATAATTGCCCGTGGGCGCATGAATATGTATGTAGTTTACTCTTTAAAATTATGAACTACAATGACCTTATGTCTACTTAAGCGCGCTAAACCCTTATAATTCTAGTTTTTGTTTGGATCCTCGCGTGCACGCTACCTGTTTGTACGTACGCTTGCCGTATCACGGCTGATCCTATACGGCCACCTCTTGGCACGGTTGAGTGGTCGTACCGCTTGCAGTGTATTCTTAATACCTAGTCTGTGAAGCATCCTCTGTGGGTGAATGCTTGCACACTTGGCCATGAGGGTCGCCGCCACATGCCGGTTGCGCCCTCATCGCCGTAAGCTGCGTCGCATTTTGACGCTTCAAGTGTTTTTGTTTTATGCAGATCTGCCAGCAAGCCTGATGCCCCACAGGCATCATTCCTGCTGTGCAGATTATTGACGTGTAGCTGTAAAAAAAAATGTAGTGAGTGTGTAAGTGAGAATGAATGTTAAATGGAGGTTAGTATGCACAGGTATAATACTACAATAAGGGGGCATTAAATAGCATGTTGCTGCTGGCTGGCAGCAAAATCATAATTACACGTGTCATATTCTAGGTGACAATGCCTGCAAAAAAAAAATGGAGAGGTTAACAAAACATTGAAATTCCCTATTCCATATGCCGCTTCCTGTGGCAGCGTTGCCACAGTCTGAAGCCCCTTTTTACCTGTGAAAAGAATGGCATGGTTATTATTACTCGATATATGGCCGGGCTTACCCTATATGGTGCCGTGACGTCATTTCCTAATGTGTTGTAGTATTGGGCTTACCCTGGCAACGAATTTGGGCCGCCAGGCGCCGAAATTTTACCTCAATATATGTATTAAAAAAAATTGTCTTAAATGTAAGACTATGCTACATTATAATAACTTATCATGAGTTATCGGACTTACCCTGATGACGGATTTGTGGGTCATCAGGCGCCGAACGGCGTTCTCTTATACTACTTATTCTACTTATGGTATATATAAAAAAAAACTACATCTAAGCCGAGAGGGTTGCCTTAATCTATTGCCGAAAGATGCTGTGCTGAATTGCAACAGTGTTCATTAAATTTGCTTAATCCTAGGTTGCGTGTCAAATGCAACCGTCTATAACTAAATTTGGCCTAGGACGATCGCCTGGGGCAATTAAATCCCCAGATCACCACCCGCACGAGCCCCAGAAACACCGGTTGTCTCTAGGGTCGCTAGATTCCGTCCCCTTAACTCTAGGTGTCGACGTCTATTACTAGGACTAATCTATGCGCAGGCGCTTACGGTGCCACTAAGCTAACCGTTTCGCCCGCTGTAACTTTCGTGTTCATAACCGGGTGCTGTTCCTATTTGACGTAGGTGAGCCGCCCACTTGGCTCCTGTGAGGGGCGCGCAATGCCCCATCTCTTAATGCCCTCTGACTGCCCGATGCGTCGTCATTTATGTGGGCATTGGACAGTGTGGTCCAATGGCATAATATCCTCCGGGAAAAAAAGCGTCCGGGGAGTCCTCTTGGCCTGTGTCGGCCGCAATATTTGTATTCATATGTCCTCCGGGAAGTGAGCGTCCGGGGAGTCCTCTTCGCCTTAATCGGCATTGCTGGGTTGGCCCACTGAACCCTTTTGAGTGCCCGCTATGCTACTCATTTAAGAACTCTGGCGACCCGTTGTCGTCCATTTACGTGGGCGCAGGACCGAATGAGCGCGTACATTCCATATATATATATTCATATTTCATTCTGCATTATTGATTACCGTCGTGGTCTTCACCTTCACCTCGCGGGGTAAGGACTTGTCGGATCTAGGATTGGTCCTGCTGAACCCTTGGATCCTGCTTCACTCCTGACGAATAGGAGTCTGACTCCCCGCCATGGAAGTCCTACTTACGTAAATTTAACTAACAGTCTAGTCATAATATGGTCGTCTCTAGGGATAGCTCCCGAGGCCGGCGCGGAGTGAGCTATTTCTCCCGCCATTCTCAGAAAGTCTCCCTGCAGGTCTTGGCTTCGACGACCGTGGCTCAAAGTGGGTTTAGCATCCCTTCCTCCCAGGGGCGGTTTATGCGCACCTAGGATTCCAGAGCTTGCCCGACCAGGCCGCGAATGCTTTGACCTTACGTGGTTCGTCTATTTGGTCTAGTCGTCAGTAATTTGATGAGCCGACTGGGGTAAGGGTCCACATCGCCTTCCCCAGCTCTGCTCCTAGTGTTGTGCTTTTGACCTTTGGCTAACGCCGGTATCATCAGCCAGGGTGTTTCAGGTTCCCTTTTTTTTTTTTTTTTTTTTTTTTTTTTAATATAGGTGTAACCTGTGTAAAAAGTGTCAAGTGTAAAATACTTCCAGTGTGGTGGGCTGGTAAAACCTCTACATACGTAGACTACTTTAGGCTACCTGTGCTATATCAGCTTCTCCAGCGATAATGCTCTTTTTTAACCTTGATGGAGGTGTTAGTAGGGTCTGTGGCGTCAGGTACCCTGTTATTGTGATCTGGGGGTAGTTATTTGTAGAGTGGGTTAAAGCAGGGTAGGAGGAGGTTGCGCACTTCCGAATTCCGCGTTAGTGGCGGCCTGGAACCGGTTTTTGTGCTGGGATGCTCCTACAGTGAGTGGAACGGGGCAGGTAATTCCCGGGGTTGCAAAAAATAAAATAAAAATCCATGCCGGTCTGATATCAATATCCCCTGGTGAATGGATGGGATATACATGCATGCGTCTGGATATGAGGCGTTTGCACTCATGTATGGATAGGTGTAGGTTGAGGCATAATACTAATATATTTCCCTCTCATGCGGGATGATTTAAATTTAAAAAAAATGGTTAGTATTTATTACTTATGGCCTCATCTCTCATATGGAGATGTGCATTACGCTTAGTTGGTGTTTGCCGATGCACCCCTCTCATTCAGGTGATAGCGGTGGGGCTCAAGGCGTAGCATGCCCTTTCTGTAAACACATGAAGTTTACCAACCCTTATGTATACTTTGTAGTGTAGTGTAGCTGTGCTGGTCGTGTTCCTGTGTCTGCGTTGTTTATGTTTGGACGTGAAAAGGTTATGGGAAGGGAGTAGAGTGGGACGCTGTTAGCATGTTCTCTTGTCATCCTCCCTTGGTCCATGTTGGTTTTCTATCCGCGCTTTGGGATAGCGAAGCTTCACGACCTACTCTGGTCCGTTATAGGGCTAAGTCCTAGTCGCCTGGAATGATTTGTTTCGGGACTAGGGTCGCAAAAAGAAGTTGTTAAGGGGAGGTCCCGTTTCCTCAAAGTCCCTATGTTCGCCCCTGATTGGTGAGCGCGTTTGTGTGTGTGTGTGTGACTACGCTCCGCTACACCACGCGGACGCCTGGTCTGCTGTAGGGCCAAGTCCTACTGTGTATATTGTGTATGGGTAGGAAGCGCCCGTGGCCTGCCAACGTCTTTACGAACGTGCTACTCTGGGCCTGCGACAAGTTTTGGTCTGTGACGTCTGCTTGTTGATAAATGCTTTCGCAGTGTTGAAAAATGTATAGTGTTATGATTGTTCTGCATTTGTTTATTCATGGTCACTGCCACTACACAATCGCGTTTTGTCATTGACAGTGTTGCAAAGTGGCTAAGTCTGCAAGTCATCAGTTTGTGTGTGTAACTTCAGGCCGGGATTTTATGTAGGTTAACCACTGTTGCGTGTTTTTCTGCACGTATGCCAGTGTGGTCATTGTGTTAAATTCCTGGCGGCCCGATGTGGTAATCCGCCCTGCTACTATTGCCGTTGTGTGGCCATTATTCCGTAAGACCGTTGTCTTACGAAATTTATATGTCTCTGTCTGGAAAGTCCATTTTCCCTGTCAAGTGTATTTCTGGAATTTTATGCCTGTCATTTGGCCGCAGGAATGTAGTATTATCCGTCTAAGCCGTTATATGGGCCAATTTTGGTGTGATTGGAAGGCCGTCTGCTTGTTTTTCCCTGGCGTGCAATTTTCTCTGGGGTTCGAACCCGTGTTCTATGTAATTCTCTGTGTTATATGTCTGCGTTGTTCATGTTCTGCGGGCATTCTGTCTGTATTTTGTTTGTGTTTCTCGTACCGAAAATACCGTTGTTTAGTTAGTTTTCGGTACGAGGTTTTTGTGTGTGGACATGGGTTCGAAGCCGGTTGTCTGTAAAGATTTGGTGGCCATTTCTGTGCCGCCTACACTATGGCAAATGGGCTGTGTGTTTTTCTATGCGCAACCCCTAGTATACCTTCCTGCGAGGAGTTTGCTTATTTTTGCCCTCTCCTCGTAGTGTAAATTTTGAAGATATAGGGTTCTTGGGTTGGCTATGAATGATTCCGTGCAGTGTGCTTTGGGAACTGTCGTCTGTAAGGCTCGCAGTTTATCACTGAGGTCTGCTTTACTGCTGAGTATGATGGTGTCGGGTTGCAATGTCTTGCGCGCTCGCTTGTTTACTTGTTTCGATAACGCTGTGTATCCGAACATGTGTTCTTAATCAGCCTGCTTTCTGTTAGTGCTCTTCGCATTATAAAAAGGCAAGAGGGGAATTTTGTGGTTTAACGTGACCATTTCTGGAGATCATGTGCCACGGGATTTCCGTTCTACTTGGAATCCAAACCACAGGCCATGGCATTTCACTTCGGAAATCTCATATGCATTGGCCGTCTGCAAAAGAACCTTCCATTGACTACACTTGTGTCCCCGAGTGTTGTGTTATGTATACCTATGTATAAAATATATATATAGTTTATTTGGCCATTTTTCTTTCTTGGGCTAAATGTGTGAAACAAAAAAAAATTATTTATGCCCCGCTCTGCATTAAGAGAGCACATTGAAAGAAAATAATAGTAGGTGGCGTTAGTCTCTAAAAATTATGTCGTGAGCACTATGTTTTTGAAAAAAAAATGGTGATTGGGACCTGAGTGTAGTATTTACCATTTTGGTAACGTGAGTACTACCGTAATCTGGTTACGTCTCAGGGGAATCTACCGACACTGTCTAGTACACCTTAGGAAGGCCATTGCCAGACGTAACTGATACCCTTGTATCCACGTCACGAGCAAAGCCAGTGCACTGTGGGAGTCAAACCTGCCTATCAAAGTAATTGTAACTCACCAAAATGACAGTGTCTCATCCCGGTGTGCAATTGGGCTTTTTAGTTGGTTAAAGCACACCTCCCAAATTTTTTTTTTTTTTTTTTGAAACTAGTTTGAGATTCTTAATTCTTGCCATGCTTACGGTTTTCGCCCGCAACAAGAGAATCTGTCAAACTGTGGAACCATAACGTAGAACGTCTAGTCATTTCTACTTAGAAAGACTCCCTTAAGCTCTATGCTGTGATTTTATGCCTAAGTTGTGTTCAAAATATCTCTTTCCGGCCTTAAGCCTGATGGGCTTTCACTTGGCTTAGTGATGGCCTAATAGAAAGATGCCATGGTTCCCAAAAAAAAAAAAAACACAGAAGGATTTAAAATTACTCACTTCTAATTTGGCCATGTTGCCCTGTATATACATAAAATACGAGAAAGAAAAAAAAATGCGCAGTTTATGTTTACTATGTAATTGTCGGTCTATTTTCTGATATCTCCCGCGTGAAAGAACTTGTGTGGCCATTTATGATGGGGGAAGTGATGTTATTTTATTTCTTTGGCCTTGGTGGAAGTCGTTATCGTCTTTCGAGCTTCAGTGCTCAGAAAGGTGAAGGGTTTTGCCCTGTTACGATATTATAGGCCTTTGGAATCCACTGGGGTGTTCCTTTGCTACCTTCCGGCGGAATTTCTAGCAAAGTAAGCCTTGCCCTACTTCCACCGTAGCGCGTGTTTCTAGGTCTAAGTGTACCTGTATTTAAGGGCGTTATTGCGCTTGGCGCTATCTTAGCAGATTTTGCGGGAGTGTATGTATGTTTGACTGCGAGGTTTTGTGGGGTGGGTAATAATACCTTTCCTAATCCCCGTGTATTGTATGGTAATGCCTGTTTAATCTGTATGTGCGTGTACCGTGCATCCTGAGGGCCTAATACCGGTGTTCGCCTTTGTTCTGGCAAATTTGCCCTTTGAACTGGCGGTGAGGGCCGCTTAAGTGCCTGTTTTTGTCCTGCCAATGTGGTGTCGTGTAGCCTGTCCGCTTTCTGGCCCGTGGCCACGGCAGACTCCTGCCACTGTGTTAGCCTATCTGTGTGAGTGTATGTAGGCTTTATATGTGGTAGGTCAGGCTCTACGTCGTCAGCCCATGACGAGGTTACCTCCTGTTGTCCCTCTGTCGTATTATGTGTGATTGAAGGTCCTGGCTTCAACTCCCTCTCGTTCATCCGGTCCGAGGGGATTGTTCTAGGCTCTTCCCCTCGGCTTGGCAAAATTGCCTTCCGATCCGGAGCTGGAGGACGTGTGTCTGTGTAGGATGTATTCTTTAGTATGTTGGAGCCTAACCTGGCCGTCTCCTGGACTGTGGCCACGGCGAACTCCTGCCACTGCGTGGCAGTACTTGTCGAGAGGGACATCCTCGCAAATTGTCGAGTTAGCGTATCTACGCTTATGTCCTCTCTCGGCTGGGCTGGTGGCCCTACCATGAACTCAAAAATGGCCTTGTTGGTTTGGAGTTCACGGTATTCGTCCCAAATTTGGGTGTACTGCCTATTGAGGCATATGGCCTTTTTGCAAGTGCTTATGTGCGCATCTTAATCGCGCTGTCCTACCCTCTGACGGAGTGTATGGCTGTTTGCCCTGTATTGTCCCGATTTTCTGTTTTGAGTGTCCGTATTTGTGTTTGCCTGATCTGTATGTGCCTTTGGCATCTAGCCAATAATGCTACTAATATTGGCATACCCCTATTACCTTCATGGCTTGCAATCTCTTCATGAGGTGCCATTCTGCCTGAAGTGTATGGGCCTAAAGTAACAATAGAGAGAAAAAAAAAAATCTGTGCGTGTTTGCCAGTGTATTCCTATATCTCTCTGGTTCTGTATGGGGCTAGGGGGTTGGTTTATCAAGCCTTTCCCTTGTGTAGCTAGTTTAGAGCACCAAAAAAAAATATGGTGCTTTCTGTCTGGGGGAAAAAATTTTTCACTATCTGCTTGGCTTTTTGCGGTTCAGAGGGGGTCGTTTTGACTACGAGGGCTCGTTGGTTGAGTCCTGTTACTGCGCGTAGTACCCCGCCTCCACCATCTGTTTTAGATCCCTTATTTAGGGGTGGTAGGACCTAAAACGGAAGAGTTACTGTATTGATTTTGAATGGAGTGTCTAAAAGGGGGTAGCTGCCTTTGGAGGGGCAAGCTGACCAGTGTGGAGTGTTGTTTAGCGTTAGGAACCAGGGGGCGCTCCTATAAAGACTGTAAATGTGGTTTAAGGGATGTAGCCTTAGCACGCGGGTCGATGTACTAGTCGCCCAGCCGGCTACTTATTATATAATCACCTTGCTAGTGTCAGCGGTTCGGCACGCGCTTCACTTGAGCACGCGAGCCGCTGTGAGGAATACAATGACGTCTGAGTTGGCGTTATTACTACGGTGTGTCACGTCTGACTGTGACGGGAGTAAGGAAGGACGTTGGGACGTGAAGAAGAGTGTAGATCAGTAATGCAAGTGTAAGAGACTGACCAAGTGTTTATTGGTCAGCAATGAGTAACTGTTAGTCCCTTTTAAGGGATCTTGTGATGTTATAATGTGAGTACAAACTGTGGGTGTTAGGTTACAAAAGTAGGATTCTGAACACTGACTGACTGACTCACCTCGGTTGACACTGTCGTTAGCCTCCGGCTGTCTCGTCGAAGCACTGATGATGGAGAGATCCTCGTGACCCACTTAAGGCACCTTTTATACCTTTAGCCTCTGTTCTGTCAGCGCGTTGTGGCATAGTTGAACCAGTTTGTAGTATGTCGCTGTGTGTCATAATTACGCAAGGGTTGAGCTGCTTTATGGAGTAGCCAGCTGCCCTTATAGTATTGATGGATATTGGGTAGGCTTTTAAAGGGTTGCCTTTTATGAGATTTAGACAGATGATGGGGGGGATGATCTCTAAGGGGTGCATACCCCTTGGGTATTGTACAATACTTATGTATTACGATTGGAGGACATGATTTCCGACATGTGTTTGTTGTAATGAAGGACATGGATTTTGACATGATATTGGGAGCAGATTTCATTCAGAAATATCAAGCAGTGATAGATATGAAGACAGAGACGACCAGATTCAAGAATACCGAAGAGATTAACTTCGAGGGAAAAGAAGAGGAAGACATCGAGGGAGATGCTCAATGGTCTCTGATTTTTCATGAAGCTGAAGGAAGAGAAGTCTACACTGAGAAGGAGTCCCCAGAGCTAGGGAAGATTTTGGAAGAGTATCACGATATTTTTGATATTAAACCTGGTGAAATTAAAGATTTTGAATATCGTATTCGTGTAAATGATGATGCACCTTTTCATGCTAAATTGTATCCAGCAGCAGAAAAGCACCGAGAAAGGGTAAAAGTGCTTATCAAGGAAATGGAAAGCAATAATGTGATTGAAAAGTACACTACATCTTATGTCAATCCATTAGCAGTAGTATCTAAGCAAGATGGAAGTCTGAGACTATGTTTAGACGCGCGAAATTTGAATTCAAGATTACTGCCAGAGTATGACAGACCACCAATCATTAGGGAACTGTTAAGGAAATTCCAAGGCAAGGTCTGGTTCTCTAATATTGATCTCACTTCGTCCTACCATCATATTAGGCTTAGTGAAGATTCTAAGAAGTTTACAGGATTTATGTTTGACCAGCAGACATATGTATTCCGCCGTCTACCATTTGGAGTCAAAACATCTGGATCCGTTTTGATCAGAGCACTGGAACAAAATTTGAGTCCTGAAGTAAAAGAGATAGCAATTCGTTATATTGATGATATCTTAATTGCATCCGAGACTAAGGAGGAACATTTGTTACATCTTCAGATGTTATTCGCAGATTTGAGAAAAGCGAACTTCAAAGTAAACCTTCGAAAATGTCAGTTCTTTCGAAAGGAAATAAAATTTTTGGGTCACATTTTGGATGGAGAAGGATACCGTCCCAATGAGACGAAGATACAGGCAATTGCAAATTTCCCTAGACCTACTAGAGTGAAGAATGTCCGCAGTTTTCTCGGGACATGCCAATTCTTTGCAGGGCATTGTCCAAACTTCACCAAGACAGTTGCGCCATTGCAGGAATTGTTAAAGAAAGGAAATAAATGGAAATGGGATAAAAATTGTGAACAGTCATTTCAAGATGCCAAGAGGTTGTTGGTAAACAGTGTGAAATTGGAGTATCCTGATAAAGAAATGGAAATTTAATGAATTGAAACCGAACACACAAAGAAACCCGGCCAGAATTACACACACCAAAAAAGAATACCCTTCACCTAGGGGTCAAATAAAGTCACTTTCAAACGGGGAAGATAAATATAAATAACAATAAATAACTTACGATAGTAAATAACGTTAACAAATTAAAATCATACCTGTGCTCACTTCCGTGAAAACGATGTAAAAAGGGAGGAAGTAAATGATCAAGAGGCAATCGAGCCGGTGGCTGGTCAACAATAATCACTTCTCAGCCTAGAGATGGATGGTTGTCATGACGACCACAAATAACAAGCATAGCAAAGATAAAGCAAGAGGCTGTGTGCGTGTCGCAAAGGCTGTGGCGAGCAATGGGGATGCGATCGAGCTGGCAGTCTCCAGAGAAAAAAATGCAAACACCAAAGATACTATAAGGAGAAACAAATGACGTCAAGTGTCCGTGAAATATATCATGATACATACACGCAATCAAACACACAAAATGCCAGCCGACGATTCAGTAATAAAACACAAAGCAACTCGTGCTTGTAGGTAGTCTAGCAAAACATGCTAAACCTATATGGTCCCCAACTTACGTTCCGAGTTCGAGCTGAATACGGTAAGGCCTACTTAAAGTTACCGCCGTGATTCAGTTGCACGAAGCATGGAATGAAGGGAATACATAAGGGCTAAAATATATGGTGTCATGCCTCGTGTTGGGAGAATGGTCGAAACGCCAACGTCCACAAACAACGGGAGACCCATTCGAAGATATGCCCAATCAAAACAGCATCAATGCACCTGGCAGCAAGAAAAACATACACTCACAAAATCACTCGCAGATATATTTCACGGCACAAATAAAAGGTTAAACGAAGACTCAAACAAAATAAAACAGGAGACCGCCATTACGATTGGTTCCACAGCAAATCCAAGCACACGACGAAGATCAAAAAGAAAGGTTAAATTTAGGAAATGAGCATAGTGGACACAAGGTTAGATGTATTACTTACATGAGTAAATGGAAGGCTTCGGCATAATAACAATGTTAAATAAAAAGGAAAAACATTACATTTTAAATAATAAGGCGGAGAGCCTCAAGGCACGTCCGGACAGAAAGCATCTCACATGGCGTCTGAGTCAACCGAGACGGCCGCCAAAGAAAATAAAGAAATGAGAGATGTTAAACATGGCTCAAGAGGCTTGATTTATTGTATAAATTTTGGGAAGAAAATTTATGTGTGTGGAGTAGTTGAAATGCCATTCCCAGGTGCGCATGTTTAAGTCGCAGGAATGAAGGTTTTTTCGAGCATCAATCAAATAGCAGGTTCGATGGCTCAGGTTTATAGTAGGAGTATTGGAACTACACATTTCGTCGGATGAATGACCCGAAGGTTATTTCCTTGAAACCATCAGTTCTTATTTCAACCTTGTTTACGAATTCCATTTAGACTTTGATTTTGCTAGAACCCGGATTTGTCATGATAGTAGTTTATTCTTCTTCAGAGGAAGACCTTTGCCGTTGTTGTTGTTGTAATATTGTGTTCCTACACAAATAATAGAATGGGCCACTGCCAATTAAAAATAATTCTTTAACCACGAATAATTTGAAGGATATTATCAATCCTAGTGCCATGAACTAAATGAATTCATTATAAAGCTAAAATTCTTATTTCCGCATTCTGTCGAAGAATTGCAAGTTGTGAAAATTGCTAAAAAAATGGCCAAGAATATAAATATTTTTATAATAATGTTTCCAAGTGGAAAATTGAATAGTTGAATGGTTCAACCATTTATTGATCATGTTGATGATTCAGAAATCATATATTTTGTTAGGAACTTGAAGTTCATAATCGAGTCACTTCTCGAATGTTTAATGTCAGAAGAACAATTAATTGTTGTTGTGCTTCGCACAGTTCTTCGATGCTATGCTCAAGGTCAAATACTTTTCAGATGTTATTAATATGTGTAAATAATGTGTGTTGCTTCGATGATAATAATATTTTCGTCGATATATTTTTGAAACTGGAAAAAAGGAAGTGAAAGTTTAGAATTCTATGAACATTTGTTCTACGAGTGTTAATATCATGTAAATATTCAAACAGTGATCTACGATATTTCCAGTATAGACAATTAACTTTGAACTGGAATTAAATATTAATAATTTTGGAACACAGACCACAGGACTATTAATCGGACTTGTGTTTCCAAAAAGATTGTCAAATGTGTTTGGAAAATTTCTGTATATTGTGTGTAAATAAGAGTGTGGATCGCCACACGTGGATGATGCTGCTTTGAGCATCCTTGCAGTCAGATTTTAACTTCAAAAAAAACTGAGATAATTTTACAGGATGTGTTACTCCCAATTAAATCTCCTTCTATCCTTATTGTTGCATTGAGCCAAAAATCAGTAAAGCATTTTTTTAAATTTGATGTCGTTTTTGCGATTTGCTTTAACCCATCTGGCGCTCCGGGATATTTTGACTCTCGTGCTGACTGATTATTGGTAAAATGCATATGTGGTCGTGCGGACTCCGGTCTAAACGGGCACAGTATATTATACTAGTCCGCGTTTTTGTTTCCTGGGGATGCATCCTCCCTTGTGTATTCGGTACCTCCGGTACTTCGGCATGGGGTGCCATAGTGTAGAATTATATACTAGCGGGGTGTGAACTCTCTAGGGTGGCGTTAAATACTATTAGTATGCTATTATCTATGAATCAGTGACTGTATAAATATCTATGGGCTATCTGAGCTGTGGGAATAGTGTCCTTCTCTGTAGGCAATCTCCCCTTACTCCACGTGGTTGGTGGACGTAATAGTACCCTTGCTGTCCCTTCTGGGGTACTGAGGGTTCGGGTGGGCGTGTAATTAATTAATATAATGATCTATCGATTGTACAATGTGTGAGAAAATCTTATCTTTCTATTTGGGGGTACAAAAAAAGGTTTTCGTTTAAGGGTGTTTATAAAAGGCCTAGACGTGTCTGGGGCGGGGGGGGGGGTAATTACTAAGAATGTACTGTACCCGATAATCCGGAAAGGATCCTGTTGGAATATCCATTGCCCCCGCTGGATTGCCTATTTCTAACTGCACCGGCATATACAACATTAGAAATCGCTTCCAACTCGGCCTTTAGGGATTTACAGACAGCGGTTACCAGAATATTGTGGATCAACAACCAACTACCCGGGGAACTCACCTTTACTTACCTCTCGGGGACTGGGAATTCAGCTTCGCCTAAACTACATCCACAATACTCTGCTCCTTATATTTAAAATGAATCACACCCCAACAACAATGGAAAACAATCTGAACAAAATTTATTAACAATAGGGTAAACTAATCTACTATAAACAAAATAACAATAAATTAATTTAACAATAGACATTACAATTAAAAACGCGCAATCATTCACACCTCCTTTCAACTCTACATCTTACTACCATGCTGTATTAAAAATTATGGGTATAAAATCTTGGCTTGTCCTAGGCCTGCATTGCGTAAAAATAAAAACGTTTAATGAAGTCTCTAAATGGCATTCCAGACACATGGTTTCATTCACAAGCCTGCATTTGCAGAACGCACGTGCATTAACTTCGTTTTATCAATGAAATCCCGGCACCATGCCGTACTCGAAACTGGTTTATACAATAAATACAAGGCGGTGGGTCTACACCTGTTCATATTATGACATCGCTCTCCAATGCTAACGGTGAATCATTCTCGCTAGCCCACGGAGACTGCTAGTGTGTGCATTTATAAAACACGTAAAAATTAACATTTATATCTTACAAAAGTTCACATAACTACTTTGTTTCTTAAACAATCATTCTAAAATTTTTATACACTCTTTCATTCGCACTAAGCAATTGTTCTAGACCAATTCGGTTCCACATCTGCTCTTAACAATGAACAATCATTCACACCAAAAACATCCGCTCATAAACACACACTGTTCCAAAACAATTGATTAGTAAATCCTACTAAATAATTTAACTAATTAAATCATTTCCACAAAAATTATTTACATGTAATATGTTTATAATAATATCCATCATCTAGTGTTGCTAACGCGACACTTTCGAGATTCTAACTTCTCGGTTACGATATAATTCTTAGCTAAATATATACACTGGTTTTTCACATAACCATCCTCCTCTAACGTTCTGTAGTTTTAATATACTGCTTACACATCGTCTTATATAGGTTTCATTACATTATCGGTATAATACAGTCGACTAAATAAGGTAAACTGTACGTAATTACATCACTTCGGGTTTAATAAAATTTAAAAATTGTATTTTAGACATGAGTAGACAATCTTCCTCAAGTTGCATTTCCGCTGAAAGCCTCCTGTTAACACAGCTAAATCGTTAATTCATAAGAACTGGACTACTTGTATACAACGGCTCTTATCAAGATACATGCCTTTTTATCAAAGAACAACAATACTTTGACTTCCTTAAAATGCGGAATTCCCTCGCACGAGCACTCCATAGCTCTACAAATCCTCATATAACAGTATATATGGTATAAACAATTATCATCTACTATGTTAAACAATAACCAAAGAGGGATTAATTATTATTAACATATCATAATTAGGAACTTCTCTCAAATAATGGCATGACCCTCAGTATCATTGCACATGACTACTGGACTACAATTATACATACGTAAGTTCTTCAAACGAAATATCCAATTGTAATGAACGATATTAGATAGGTGTTTAACCTCCTAAAGTTTACTCCACAACAAGATAATTAACTGTTAACTTGTCTGTCGCAAATGCGTGGAATAAAAATAATACTCCTGTCTCATGTCACTTCCCAAGCTATAAATTGTTTATCGTTGTAATATCATGTCCACAAATGACGTGATGTTACACAAATAGGATAAAATAACACACATGTTATTTATAGTGTCAGATAGAATTCAATCCTGACCGGCATAAACTAGCTTTGAATTCCTAGCCAAAGATTTGAATAATCTTCTATCTAAAGGTATTTCCTCTAACATATTAAATGAACAAAGCTCTTAGCTTTACAAATAATAAGAAAGGTTTGTCAATGTCGTAATGTTTTTCCACTCTACACAAAGAATGTTCATAGGAATAAAGACTTCGGTCTTATCAAACGACTAGTATTTCTTAGATCGTCGATAGTTTTTATACAATAATGATATAACAATATCATTCGATGTTTCTTCTTTTCATGAAGTTATATGTTGTTACATTAAAGTGCTCAAATTAAATTTAATAAAAATTTAATTTGAAGCTATGACACAATGTCAGAATACTTGGTTTAAATAAAATTATTAAAATTCGAGAGTCGAAACGACTAGTCTCTTATGAGGCAATATAATTCCTCAAACAAAAATTTTAATGTCAGTTCCACAACTGATCCGTGGTATAAAATTGAAAAAGAGATGACATGCAATAATCTTCTAAATAATCTTGAAGTATAAAAAACTCAACACACATCTGAAGTGTAAAATACATGAAAGCACTGAAATACATGAAGTGTGAAAATATAGAAATATGGAATAAGATCGCTGAAAATATGGAATAAGATCGCTGAAATATGGACTAAGATAGCTGACTCAGAATGTTACTAATCAAGCTCTATATAACAATTGAGATACACTAATACCTTATTTGGACGAAAACTTGAAGATCTATGTAAGTATTCCCACAATACTTTAGATGTTTCCTCAGTACAAGACACTGAGATGGATCTGCATTCGAACCTCGGATCTGCGACCTCAGAGATAAGAAACGTCTCTCTCTGGAATTCACCAACATTCGCCTTGGCTCGAACGACATCCTTCTTGCAAATTCTTCTATGTTGCTGGGCTACCTTTCCCTAGCATCTTGACAAATCTCTTCTGTAAAGTCTTCATTTTTCCGTCGTAAATATGTATCAGCTTCATCATTGGAATATAATTATGGAAATATTCATATAAATAGTGAATGAAATGTTTCCATTGCTAATTGATGTTATATTAGTGTTCGTAGACTGACGAAAATGCACAAGATGGACCGTACACTACGTCTGTATTCAAGAATACGTTGTCTAACCATGCTCCATCGTTGTATCTTAACTCCTGTTATCGAATATGTCTCTGGCGCATGACTATCTAGTTCATCATATCAACAACGTTAATTATGCTGAATGATAATGTTTGAAGAATAATAATAGTCATTCTGTTAATGTTTATGTGTTGCGCCAATATTAAAAGTTCTCCGCCACTGTTCACTTGAACTACGTTCGTCAACTTCACGTTGCAATTTATAATGATATTCAGCTTTGTTTCCAACACATTTGGAAATCTAACTTGACAGGCTTATATTGTCGAAACGGTGAATATTAAAGTGCTAGACTTTTCACAATATATAGTATGCGACCTGTTATTTATGTATATTCGCTTCTTTATAATTTAGATCTCAATTATATATGAGATATAATCAATACAATGTTCCTCGCAATTTCACGTAGACTGGAAGTGCGGTGATCTCTAACGTTCCACCTCTATCCTCGCGTCTCCACAAGTCGACAGTCGTCGCACTCGGACTAAGCCTTGGGATCTCCGTTAACCCAGTAAAAACAATTCCTCACTCTTCAAAGTCTGCTGGAATAAGAACATCGATCCTTGCATCTCCCCCTCCAAGTCGAATTTTTGGCGGCCATATCAATCTCCCACCATAATTTTAGTGCGTAGATTACTAAAGCTTATTACTGCGTAGATGAACAGATCTGTGGTTTTTTAAGTATCAGACATAACTTCTCTTAATATTCTCTTCATTATCAAATAAGAAAATCTTCTTCTATGGGCTTAAATGCATAATTTCCTCATATTGTGTAATTAAAGTTGATCCCGTCTTCAATAAGACCTGTTCTCATTGGCTCTGGGCTGGGATCCAATAGCATAATTTATAACAATATTTATAATATTAATTTCCAAACTCGCTGTTGCTATGCTACATATAGTCTTCTAGAAGCGTCCATTGTGCAACATATCACGTGATTGGGCTCTCCCACAGTCTCGAGCTTGTAACACTACACTCTTGTGTCACACTTCCAGAAATTATATTTGCTGGTTAAATTTTATCATGGGGACGGAAAATACTCTCATTTTGTCCCTAAATAATTCAATTTACGGGGGCAGTACCTTCTCTGTTAATGCTATAGCGTACTCTGATTTTTTTTCCAGAACTAGGGGTTTTTCTGGCGTTTGCTTGGCTTGGCTTGCAAAAGGTAATTAGTGATCATAACCGCAGAATCACGTTGTTTGTGACCCTTTGGAAAATGTCCTAAGACAATGTCGCGGTACTCGGCGCCTCTACCAATTGTAGGGTTTCTTTGTGGGGGTGCCCTACAATGGGGTGTTTTTGGGGGGAAGTTAAGATGCGAGTGGAGCGGGTAGTGTGATTGAGCTGTCTGGGGGCAAAGACGTAGCTCTGTGGACAAGCTTCCCGATTGTTCAGATTGCCGGGAGAGCTCGGGGGTGTGAAAGTTGTGCTGGGAGAGGTTTAGCAAATAAGGACTTAAACGGTGCTGCCACTACTTGGCTTAATGCTAGCGTAAGCTGGCTAGCGAAGGCTTAGAGCGAATCCGCTGACTCAAATACTGTGACGGAGTAGCATGTGGCTGTCCGCTGACGCCACGAAGCAATTAAACAATAACACTATGGTATCCTACCTGGAGGGAATCTAGAGGGTAGGAACTTACTAGCTAATGAAATAAATGGAAGGACCAGTTATCTAAAGACGTCTAGTTTTAATGGGCTTACTTCTAAGAAGAAGTATTAATAATGATTGCAGAACAGCTAAAGTGCTAATACAATTCCAGTACAAGTAATAGGGGATGAAAGTGTAGGTGTGTGTTTGTGTGTGTGAAGTTACTCGCTACACACTAACCAAGATAGCAGCAGTCTTGATGGCGCCCTGCAGCTGCACGGCACTACACAAGGTCTGTTTGAGAATGACCCCGAGTCATGAACTCTCCGAGGCTCTTATGGATTCGGCGTGCATTGTGTGCAGAATTGCACATTCTTTTAGTGTCGAAGCCCTACCGGGGTTGTTTGAGTTCAGGCGTGAGGCCACCTGAGTTCATTGAAGTAGTATGATTTATAGATATCGACAGCAGTGGCAATGCTGGCTAAAGCGCAGCATTAGGTCATGCGGCCAAGCTCTCTGCTGACTCGGTAGACGCGTGAGTTTGAGCCCCACCGTCGGCCGTCCTTGAAATAGTTTTCCGTGGTTTCCCATTTTCAACGTCAGGCGAATGCGGGGACGGTACCTTCTGACAGGCCACGGCCGCTTCCTTCCACATCCTTGCCCAGTTTCATTCATCTTCATCCATTCCATCTCTCACCCCGACGCGCAGGTTGCCCACGAGCGTCGACTAGTAAGACCTGCACTCGGCCTCTCAGGAGGCCACACGACAAAAAATATAGATATAGTCGTAGATCGTAGAAGTTGGTTTGAAGTCGTGTATTGGGATGTATTTGTATGGGGTGTGAATAATAGTGGCATACCCTACTGGTATAACAATATTCAGGTATAGATTTCTACTCCTACCAAATTTTGTTTCGATTGCTGCAGCCATTTAGGAGTTGATAGGGGGGGGGCACGCACACAGACAGACAGAAGGACAGAAAGAAGGACAGACAGACACACATTTGCCCGATCTAATAAGACTACTTGTTCCTCATTTTTGCAAAATGTGAAAAGTAGGCTAAACACCGGTTAACTACAAAACCGACATGGCAACCAAGCGAATTTGCAACTTTTAAATGAGCGTTTCTCGCGATTTAACCAACCTAACTTTATGAAACATGGTACAGTATATGTTTTACTCATTATAATGCAACAACATCTTATTTCGTTCAATTGTTTACATAACTTCAAGATGGCGGCTGTGCAAAATATTTCACTTGCATTCTATATCTCTGAAACTATTACCGGCATCACCCTGACATTTTTGCGGAGATAAAGGGCACTACTAGAAGTTCATCTATGAGACCTTTGAAAACCGGTGAACTAAAAAACGAACATGGCGGCTATGCGAACTTGAGAATTTTAAATAGACTTTTCTCGCGATTTAATGATACAAACGCAATGAATCATGGCACAGCAAATGTTTATACAGATTGTAATCCATTGGTATCTAATTTAGTTCAATTGTTTACATAACCTCAAGAAGGTGGCTGTTCGAATCTTAAAATTAAGTTTTTATTTCTTGTGTCGTAATCATGCGATCAATGTGAAAGTTTGATTAGTGAACCTACGTAAAAATTTTCCTTTAATGGTACATGACTTTATGACCTATACATAGAACAATCAAACATGGCGACCATCCGAATTATTTAGACGGTTCTCAATATCAACGAATCTATTACAGCAACCAAACTGAATTTTTAATGTTTATAGGGGCTACGGACATACGTTCACCTATAGGACTTTCAATAACCTCGTGATCACAAATCCAACATGGTGGTGACGCGAAATATAAATATTCACATGGACGTTTTTCGCGATTCAACCATCTGAGTGCAGTGAAACTTGGTACAGTAAATTCAGATACAAAATGTTCATTCACTGACATCTTATTTATTTCATTTGTTTCCATAACCGCAACATGGCAGCTGTGCAAAATTTTCGATTGAAGTTTGAATACTACACGTACACAATAATCTTCATTTAACAGTACATAACTCTAAGAGCTATATACATACAAATCCAAGATGGCGACCATCCGGAATAGTTGGTCGTTTCTGAATATCTACGATTCTATAACAGTAATCAAACTGAAAGTTTGTATGTTGATAGTGGCAATTAACATAAGTAGGATATAAGGAAATAGACTTTAGTTCTTCACGGAACTACTTGTTGATATATTGATAGTTGCTATTGACTTAGTACTAGCATCAGAAATTCTCCACAGATCGGTGAACACCCTAACAAGAGATAAATTTCGAGCCCCCCCCCTCAATCAACATAGTAACAAGAAGAGACAAATGTCAAATTATAGCGGAGAGAAGCCAAACATATGCAAAACGTGCGGAGCAAACTTATCAAGGAAATGTGTCCTGAAAACACATTTAAAAGTCCATAGTGGTCTAAAGATATATTCTTGTGGAACATGCGGAGCTAACTTTTCTCTGAAGGGCGATCTGAAAAGACACATGTCAATCCATAGTGGTTTGATGCCACACTCCTGTGGTACATGCGGAGGAAACTTTTCGAGCGAATCCTATTTGAGAACACACATGATATTCCATAGAGGTCTGAAGCCATTTTCATGTGGTACATGCGGAGCAAACTTTTCAATGAATTCCCATTTGAAAACACACATGTTAAACATAGCGGTCTGAAGCCATATTCACGTTTTACATGCGGAACAAACTTTTCAAGGAAATCTAATCTTAAAACACACAAGAATCCATAGTGGTCTGAAGCCATATTCTTATGGAACATGCGGAGCAAACTATACTGAGTAGGGCAGTTTGAAAAGGCACATGTTAATCCATGGTGGTCTCAAGCCATATTCTTAAGGACAATGCGGAGCAAACTTTACTGAGAAGAGCAGTTTGAAAATACACATGTTTATCCATAGTGGTCTCAACCCATATTCTTCCGGTACATGCGGAGCTAACTTTACTCCAAAGACGTTATCTAAACACACACACAATAATCCATAATGGACTGGCCGATAACCTAGATGTTAAGCCCCTTAAAAACAACAATAATCCATAATGGTCTGAAGCCACAGTCCTGTAGAACATTGAGAGCAAACTTTGCTGATAAGGGCAGTTTGAAAGGACTCATGGTAATCCATGTTGGCCTAAAGCCACGTTCATGAGATACATGCGGAGCAAACTCTACTGCGTATGGCATTTGGTAAGCACACATGTATATCCATAGTGGTCTAATCCCATATTCGAGTGGTGCATGCGGAGCAAACTTTACTAAAAAAGTTATCAAGATAGACATGTTCATCCATAGTGGTCTTAAGCCGCATTCATGTGGTACATGCGGAGCGAACTCTACAAAACAAGGCAGTTTGAAAAATCACATGTTTATCCTTAGCGGCATTGGGGTCATATAATGTGGTACATGTGGAGAACGTTTTGCTAATAAACATTCTTTGGAAAACACATCGTAATTCATAGTGGGTTCGAGTCCTGAAATCCGATTCGTGTTGTACATTCGGATGCTACTTTTGAATAGAATTTTTGAATTAACATTTGCGGAGAGGATTTTTTTACAAATTAAAAATTAACCCCACACAGCATGAACCATCGTGGGTATTTACCGCCCTCATGTTCTTCATGTGCCGTAAACATTACTGAAAAATGAAAATTACACACTAATTCATATCGGTTTAGTCCCATACTCGCGTGGCATATGCGCAGCTACATGTACACAGAAAGTGTCTTTTGATAGACGCATGTTACTTCATAGTTGCCAGAAGGCATATTAGAGAAATATGTGCGGAGCAGTTTTCACTTAGAAGAGGTATTTGAATAAACATGTAACTCATGCTGGTCAAAATCAGTATTCATATAGTAGGTAAGAAGCAAAATTAGCTAAATGATGTTCAATGAAAAATCGTTGCTTCATTCATTTTGGCACAATTAATATTTATGATGTATTCTGGGCAAAAGTACGCAGGAATGTTTTGGGTTACACATTAAATTTGATTGTGGCTGGAAGTCCTATTAATGTATAATCTGCCATCCCAAAATTATACCCAACGAACACATATACGAGTATATAAGTAAGTTTTAAGATTCATAACCCATAGTAGCCATCAGTCTCATTTAATTCAGGAGTAAGCAAATGTACTCTTCGTACTTGTGAAAATATGTAACTAAATTAATTTACGATATTTTCATGAAAATGAAGTGAGACAATTCATGTATTTTTTAAAAATAGATGTTTCCTCATTGTGCCCAGCATTCATTGAGAGAGAAGGTTCTAAGGACAATCTGAATATCCTTAGCCGCTGGAAGACACTTTCACAACATCTTGTTAATTTCCGATATCTTGTGAGAGTTGATGCTGTGTTACAGAGTACGTTACTCAGGGCGCTCCAGCACAATGGGCATCTCCGAGTTCATTTAAAAGTTCGTATTCCGGAAAGTCACTTTCTCATGTTAAACTTGTAGTAAGGTGCCTAATAATACTTTCAATTTGTATGTATTGTAATGTATTTTCGACCCTTCATTAGGCTCAACGTCAGCTAAAATGTGTGGTAATGCACAATCGTTACCAGTCATATAAATGAATGCTTAGAAATTGTTAATCATTAGTTTATATCATATCCCTGAAAAGAAAATACGGATGCCCTGCAGACCTATAATTATCCTAAATCGTTGAATATTAATGAAAATGAATAGCTTAAAATAGCCTTGAAGAAATTACTACGATAATGTATTTGAGACATGCATCATGAACTAACAAAGATAATTTTATTCCTTAATTACAAATATGTATATACATATCGGAAAGGCATCAGACAAACATGGGATATATATGCTCATTAAAACCTAAAGAAGACAGGACTTCCGCTTTAAAAAGGAGCAATTTTGATTCATTTGTTTTTTGGAAAAATATGTGTCCTAAAATTGTTTTTGTATTATACATTTCAAGTTGTTCATGGGCTTTCATATAAATAAATGGGCAGATGACCACATGAGAACAGTGTGAGCGCGAGGTCAGGTCTCAGGGGTTATTTGGCCAAAAATATACTACACTCTGTCTCCATGTTCCTCGTAATGGATTTGGGAAAGGTGCAGTTCACAACACAGAACACAAAGCGAAAAATATACCACACTCTGTCCCCATGTTCCTCGTAATGGATTTGGGAAAGATGCAGTTGAGAACACAGAACACAAAGCGTAAAATACATATTAAAAGAAAAATAATTTCACGCTTATCAACTAAGAATAAAGTTTGAAAAAAAGAACACGCACTTCCTGCAAAGGAAAAATATCTAAAAGAGGGATCAGTGTATCTCAAAACAAAGGAAAGCATAGTCTAACATCTTGTTGATAGTCTTTGTTCTCTTTGACTGTGGAGGAATAAATACAATCAAGAATTCTACCCCATCTATGCACTATCATCTATAGCAAGGAAAATTAATAAATTATTTAAATTAAATTTGCCGTATTTCATTGGTCTTTCTTAGATTATTAACATTAACTACATGTTCGGATTATGTTTCGCACACTTATCATCCTCGGGAACATTATTTTTAAGTCACGATGGGTTCAATTCAAATTTGATCAAGTCAAAAAATATCTTGAATAGTTTTTTCATAATTCACAAATTTTGGAAGGCTTTCTGACATGAATTATTATTATTCAGCATAGAATAGTATTCTGACTCCTAGAAAATCATTTTGCTAGAAGAGTTATCTAACATTTATTTAAGTGTTATTAACAATTGAAAATGTTTATTTACTGGATTTACCACTTATTCAACACTGTGAGCTTAACTAATTCATAACACAGAATTTGATAAAGTCATTCCATGAACTTGTTATACCATTAAATGTGACGTCTTATTACCATATCTGAAATCAATGTATCGTAATGTAAGGGGCCGATAACCTAGATATTTGGCCATTTCAAAAATCAATTATCAGCATCATGCTTCATAATGACAAATATTACTTGGCGTGGAAGCCTATTAGTTTGAATGTACCTAATATTTACACATCTGAAGCTTTTGCATCACATTATTTACAGCATTGCTACCACGGCAACCTGTACAATATATAAGTGGGTTCACCACTAAACCATCTGAGCACACTCTCAGGAAACACATATTATAAAAAATAGGATTAGCAAAAAATCCCTGTATCCATCACTTATATGATTGCCCCTTTACTTCCAAATAATTTAGTTATAAAAAATATCATCAACATAACTACTGAACAAGAGCATAGTTCGCATTCTATTTTAAGATATGTTTTAGTGTTATCAAGATCATAATAATTATTATTATCATCGAGGTAAGAATTAATTAAATGTTTCAGTGATATTACAGTATTTCCTCCAGAGTGTCAGTTAATCCGGCTGCCTCGGAAATGAATGAGGAAAGACTTCGTATATTATTTAATCAATAAATGACGAAATATATCCAGATGTGAGGATCTCCTCGCTTTTCAGTTCAAACGTAAAATTCAAGCAACGTTGATGACTGTAACTCAAAGTATTGATCGAAGTGCGAGATGATATAAAGAAAATCGCAGATTCATGGCTAGAATTTTAAACTACAAAATATTTCCTTTATAAGGCAGGTCGTCTCAAGGTCCATCGTTTAGAATGTGTCCAGGCACCACGAATCCTCTGGAAACTCCATTCTCCGGAGTGTCCTGTTCAAGCACTCTCATAACGCTGGATCCACATGCATTGCAGTGTGCCGGGGATGGCGTCGCTCCCATTCTTCCATCATGGTCCGGCCTCGTCCATCTTCACCATCGGCCTCTAGCCTCCCATCGTCTTCTTACAGTTGCTCATCGACATAATGTTCCATTTCACTGGTCCCATCATTGTCGAATATTATTATGTTCACTCGGCAATGAATGGTGTTTCAGGTGAACGATTGACTTTAAATATGATTTCTTGGTCCACTATAGCAACTGGTTGTCACGATCGCGATCATAAAGTTCACAGGTATTAGTTTCAACTTTCAAATCTTGTATTCGATCTGAATAAAAATGTCTGATTGCTTTCAAGTCCCATTATGTCAAGTCGAGCACTGACCTCTTCTTAAAGTCCACAATAATTATAGTCAGATTTGAATATCGTTGATATTGTTTTGCCCTGGATTTAGTCGATGGCTCGACCAAATGGTTTGCTCTGTCGGGGTGAAATCGTAGGACAGAGGGGAAACGTGTGGTATGTAGTGTGAGAGAGACAGAATGCTGAGTATGAGATAACGAGCAAGCAAGTTATTGCTAGGAGCTGCGGGCTCAAATTTTAGCGCTGACGTATGTTTATGAAAGCGGAGATGCAATGGCCGCGTCTTGGCAGGGGTGTGCAGCGGATTGAAACTTGTCGGTGTGAAAGGATAACGTTTAAGACAGGATGCAAGAAATACGACAAATGTGATTCTTAAAAGTATGGAAATGATTAAATTACTACTTCTAATGAGGGTAGTTGCGCTATTAGAGCTTAGCGGCGTTAAAACACAATCATGGATGCAAATGATTACATATAATGCATGGGTTTGGTTTAGAAGGAATTTGCATGGATAACCCAAAAAGAGTGTACACACTCACCAGATTTGCTAGGCGGCAGACGTACCTTCGGCGTTGCACAGTGTTGAGTAATCAAGGGAGATCTAGCTCTCTGGGGTGGCTTGTATTTATTGGAAATGTTCCTGCTGCGTAAGTAAATCAGCACATTATTGCGCTAGTGGTTCCGTAAAGGCCGTCACATTCCTGGTCTACTTGTGTTAAAGAAGTGTCGTGCATGTGTGAAGGGCTATGATTCCTAGCCTTGGATGAAATTGTAATAGGTAGATGGTTGTAGCTGTTATTTTCTTTGTAGTCATGGGCGTAAAAATGGGGTTAAGTGGGGCAGATTGGGAGTGGTTACACTCTGTAGGAACCCCAGGCTGTAACATTATTACGTGCAATGTCCACATTTTCAGAATGTGTTAGCTTATTTGCGAATAATTTTAAGTCTGTTTATTCCGATAACATCTCATGTTGTGGTGTCCCTGTTGACCAGAAGCAGGTTATTCCATTCAGTTGATTCATCAAACAAATAGACGAGGAAGAATATAATAATGCCATTAAGAAACGTAAATCGAAGAGATCTAGTGGACCAGATGACATCCCAGCTTCCTTATTAAAGGGCTGTTCAGATGTGCTGAAAGTCCCATTATGTTTCATTTACAACTTAATGTTATCGAGTCAAATATTTGCAAGCCTATGGAAAATTAGTAAAGTGTGTCCTATCTTTAAATCAGGCAACATAGCTCATATTGAAAATTATAGACCTATTTCTATAATATGTGTAGCAGGTAAAATCTTTGAGCAAATACCCTACAGCCGTTTTATTTCCCACATTAAAAATTGCACAGGTGAATAACAACACTTATTTTACCCTCGAAGGTCAACAACAACAAATCTAATTAACTTTGTAGAGTATTTTTTCAAAAAACTAGAAAACTCTAAAAGAGTAGATAGGATTTATACGTATTTTCAAAAGCATTTGATAATATTGATCGTGACATACTCTTAAGGAAACTGTCACTGCATGGACTTTCCCCACAGCTGTAAGATTGACATCATTTCACCTTTAAGGTAATGTATCGTCTCACCAAATCATACTCGTATGTCGTGAATTCAGAAGTGCCACAAGGGTCAAACCTAGGACCATTATACTTTCTTTTGTATATTAATTATTTACCGAAAGTTGTAAGGCACTCGGAATGTTTGCTCTATGCAGACGATGTTAAACTGTACAAAGCTATTAATAACGTGGGTGATGTGTCAAACTTTCAAGATGATTAGAATAGAGATTATGTTTGGGGAATAGAGAATGGACTTCACTTTAACATTAAGAAGTGCTGTTACATGGCAATGTCTTGGAAATTTGACAGTCCAATACAACCCTATATTATTAACAATGATGTCACTGAACGGTTATGCAAATATAATGATTTAGGTGTAACAATTTCTTACGATCTCTCTTCTAGGCAACATTTTGATAAAATAGTGCTAGAATCGTATAGTAACCTAGGCTTCCTGTTTAGAAATGCTAGAGTCTACCGAAATATATCACTGTTAATATTATCTCAATCCTTTAATATAATCCAACATGAATATGCATGGTCTTGGTTCTTAGTTATTTCACTTTAAAGAATTAAATTGAAAAAATCAGAAAAAGTTCATTAGGTATTTCTATTATAGAATGCATGGAATGTTTGCAATGTCAGATTGAATCTCTTACGCTGAAATGCTTCAATTGTGTAATATAATTAGCTTGTCGAAACGGAGAGAAATATCCCAACAGAGTTTTCTTTATAAGCTTATAAATAATATTGATAATGCCGAATTTGCAAATTACATCAGTTTTAATACCTGGAGGATGAATCTCAGACAACGTGCTTTGCCATTCGTCCCCAAACCTAGAACGTGCTCTCAACAAACCTCGCCATTTCATACAATGTGCCGGACAGCTAACCTCATCAGTGTGCATTTCGAAATGTTCGATTTCGCTTTATCTTTGAAACAGTTAAAAAAGTAAGTTATTACATTAGCGAATAACACAAATACATCTTCGAAGATGTCTGATAAAATGTCAAAATCTATGTATCATACTTTATGTAACTGTAGAATGAACCCTGTTGTTTGTCTAATCTAGACCATGTGCACAATAGTATCAAGTGATAATCTATGCATCATACTTTATGTAACTGTAGAATGAGCCCTGTTGTTTGTCTAATCTAGACCATGTGCACAATAGTATCAAGTGATAATCTATGCATCATACTTTATGTAACTGTAGAATGAACCCTGTTGTTTGTCTAATCTAGACCATGTGCACAATAGTATCAAGTGATAATCTATGCATCATATTTATATAACTGTAGAACGAACCCTGTTGTTTGTCTAATCTAGACCATGTGCACAATAGTGTCAAGTGATAATCTGTGCATCATACTTTATGTCACTGTAAAGTGAACCCTGTTGTTTGTCTAATCTAGACCATATGCACAATAGTATCAAGTGATAATCTGTGCTTCATACTTAATGTAACTGTAGAATGAGCCCTGTTGTTTGTCTAATCTAGACCATGTGCACAATAGTATCAAGTGATAATCTGTGCAACATACTTTATGTAACTGTAGAATGAGCCCTGTTGTTTGTCTAATCTAGACCATATGCACAATAGTATCAAGTGATAATCTGTGCTTCATACTTTATGTAACTGTAGAATGAACCCTGTTGTTTGTCTAATGTAGACCATCTGCGCAATAGTATCAAGTGATAATCTGTGCTTCATACTTTATGTAACTGTAGAATGAGCCCTGTTGTTTGTCTAATCTAGACCATGTGCACAATAGTATCAAGTGATAATCTGTGCTTCATACTTTATGTAACTGTAGAATGAGCCCTGTTGTTTGTCTAATCTAGACCATGTGCACAATAGTATCAAGTGATAATCTATGCATCATACTTTATGTAACTGAAGAATGAGCCCTGTTGTTTGTCTAATCTAGACCTTGTGCACAATAGTGTCAAGTGATAATCTGTGCATCATACTTTATGTAACTGTAGAATGAGCCCTGTTGTTTGTCTAATCTAGACCTTGTGCACAATAGTATCAAGTGATAATCTGTGCAACATACTTTATGTAACTGTAGAATGAGCCCTGTTGTTTGTCTAATCTAGACCATATGCACAATAGTATCAAGTGATAATCTATGCATCATACTTTATGTAACTGAAGAATGAGCCCTGTTGTTTGTCTAATCTAGACCTTGTGCACAATAGTGTCAAGTGATAATCTGTGCATCATACTTTATGTCACTGTAAAGTGAACCCTGTTGTTTGTCTAATCTAGACCATATGCACAATAGTATCAAGTGATAATCTGTGCTTCATACTTTATGTAACTGTAGAATGAGCACTGTTGTTTGTCTAATCTAGACCATGTGCACAATAGTATCAAGTGATAATCTGTGCAACATACTTTATGTAACTGTAGAATGAGCCCTGTTCTTTGTCTAATCTAGACCATATGCACAATAGTATCAAGTGATAATCTGTGCTTCATACTTTATGTAACTGTAGAATGAACCCTGTTGTTTGTCTAATGTAGACCATCTGCGCAATAGTATCAAGTGATAATCTGTGCTTCATACTTTATGTAACTGTAGAATGAGCCCTGTTGTTTGTCTAATCTAGACCATGTGCTCAATAGTATCAAGTGATAATCTGTGCATCATACTTTATGTATCTGTAGAATGAACCCTGTTGTTTGTCTAATCTAGACCATGTGTACAATAGTATCAAGTGATAATCTGTGCATCATACTTTATGTAGCTGTAGAATGAGCCCTGTTGTTTGTCTAATCTAGACCATCTGCACATTAGTATCAAGTGATAATCTATGCATCATACTTTATGTAACTGTAGAATGAGCCCTGTTGTTTGTCTAATGTAGACCATCTGCGCAATAGTATCAAGTGATAATCTGTTCATCATACTTTATGTAACTGTAGAATGAGCCCTGTTGTTTGTCTAATCTAGACCACGTGCACAATAGTATCAAGTGATAATCTGTGCATCATACTTTATGTAACTGTAGAATGAGCCCTGTTGTTTGTCTAATCTAGACCATGTGCACAATAGTATCAGCTGATAATCTGTGCATCATACTTTATGTAGCTGTAAAATGAGCCCTGTTGTTTGTCTAATCTAGACCATATGCACAATAGTATCAAGTGATAATCTGTGCTTCATACTTTATGTAACTGTAGAATGAGCCCTGTTGTTAGTCTAATCTAGACCATGTGCACAATAGTATCAAGTGATAATCTGTGCTTCATACTTTATGTAACTGTAGAATGAGCCCTGTTGTTTGTCTAATCTAGACCATGTGCACAATAGTATCAAGTGATAATCTGTGCATCATACTTTATGTCACTGTAAAATGAACCCTGTTGTTTGTCTAATCTAGACCATGTGCACAATAGTATCAAGTGATAATCTATGCATCATACTTTATGTAACTGTAGAAAGAACCCTGTTGTTTGTCTAATCTAGACCATGTGCACAATAGTATCAAGTGATAATCTATGCATTATACTTTATGTAACTGTAGAATGAACCCTGTTGTTTGTCTAATCTAGACCATGTGCACAATAGTATCAAGTGATAATCTCTGCATCATACTTTATGTAACTGTAGAATGAGCCCTGTTGTTTGACTAATCTAGACCATGTGCACAATAGTATCAAGTGATAATCTATGCATCATACTTTATGAAACTGTAGAAAGAACCCTGTTGTTTGTCTAATCTAGACCATGTGCACAATAGTATCAATTGATAATCTATGCATCATACTTTATGTAACTGTAGAATGAACCCTGTTGTTTGTCTAATCTAGACCATGTGCGCAATAGTATCAAGTGATAATCTGTTCATCATACTTTATGTCACTGTAAAATGAACCCTGTTGTTTGTCTAATCTAGACCATGTGCACAATAGTATCAAGTAATAATCTATGCATTATACTTTATGTAACTGAAGAAAGAACCCTGTTGTTTGTCTAATCTAGACCATGTGCACAATAGTATCAAGTGATAATCTATGCATCATACTTTATGTAACTGTAGAATGAACCCTGTTGTTAGTCTAATCTAGACCATGTGTACAATAGTATCAAGTGATAATCTGTGCATCATACTTTATGTAGCTGTAGAATGAGCCCTGTTGTTTGACTAATCTAGACCATGTGCACAATAGTATCAAGTGATAATCTATGCATCATACTTTATGTAACTGTAGAATGAACCCTGTTGTTTGTCTAATCTAGACCATGTGTACAATAGTATCAAGTGATAATCTGTGCATCATACTTTATGTAGCTGTAGAGTGAGCCCTGTTGTTTGTCTAATCTAGACCATCTGCACATTAGTATCAAGTGATAATCTATGCATCATACTTTATGTAACTGTAGAATGAGCCCTGTTGTTTGTCTAATCTAAACCACGTGCACAATAGTATCAAGTGATAATCTATGCATCATACTTTATGTAACTGTAGAATGAACCCTGTTGTTTGTCTAATCTAGACCATGTGTACAATAGTATCAAGTGATAATCTGTGCATCATACTTTATGTAGCTGTAGAATGAGCCCTGTTGTTTGTCTAATCTAGACCATCTGCACATTAGTATCAAGTGATAATCTATGCATCGTACTTTATGTAACTGTAGAATGTGCCCTGTTGTTTGTCTAATCTAGACCGCGTGCACAATAGTATCAAGTGATAATCTGTGCATCATACTTTATGTAACTGTAGAATGAACCCTGTTGTTTGTCTAATGTAGACCATCTGCGCAATAGTATCAAGTGATAATCTGTTCATCATACTTTATGTCACTGTAAAATGAACCCTGTTGTTTGTCTAATCTAGACCATGTGCACAATAGTATCAAGTGATAATCTATGCATCAAACTTTATGTAACTGTAGAATGAGCCCTGTTGTTTGTCTAATCTAGACCATGTGCACAATATTATCAAGTGATAATCTATGCATCATACTTTATGTAACTGTAGAAAGAACCCTGTTGTTTGTCTAATCTAGACCATGTGCACAATAGTATCAAGTGATAATCTATGCATCATACTTTATGTAACTGTAGAATGAAGCCTGTTGTTTGTCTAATCTAGACCATGTGCACAATTTATTTATTTATCGTATGATGTTAACACAACACAATCACCTACATAAATACAGATTCATATAACACAGCAATAATACTAACAAATTATATAAATTATAAAGCAGATAAAAAAAATTATTATAAATCAACGTCCAACTCGTTGATCCATTTGACAGCCTCAGTTGTAGCAGAATGCAGGTCCTCCAGACTTCCTGGAAAAACTCGGAGAGGACATTCCAGTACTAAGTGCTCCATTGTCTGTGGAATGTCAGCGCAATCGCAATTCGGTGAGTCTTTCCAACCCCATTTGTGGAGAACAGAAGCACATCTTCCCAAGCCACATCTAATACGATTGAGTCTAGTCCAGGTATGTCTGGGCAGATTGAAGCCAGCAAGTTTTATGTGAGGATCCACAACGTTCACGATGCCTGGTGGCGTAGATGTTGTCCACTCAACCCGCCAATTTTCATTAGGTTTAAAATTTCTGCTTGTTAAATCCAAGGCAGTTTTCCATGCAGGTTTACGGGATTTCAATCTAGATGGGCCAAGATGTTTCATGTCTTCATGTATTGGGAGGGCCTTGTTATTTTGCACTCTCGACCAAAGATGAACCAGATTTTTCTGCCTTCTGATATGAGGAGGTGCGATATTACTCAGCACTGGTAACCACTGGACTGGAGTAGGAAGTAGTGTTCCAGATACAATACACATGCTCTGTCGGAGCTGAACATCCACCCGTTGAGTGTGGCAGCTATTAAGCCATACCCCAGAGCAAAACTCGGCTGAAGAATAGATTAGCGCAAGAGCAGTTGTTCTCAGAGTGTTGGCATCCGCTCCCCATGATGTTCCAGCCAGGCGCTGAAGGAGGTTATTGCGGCTCTTCAATTTCGCAGCAGATTTACACAGATGGGTTTTGTAGGTCAGAGATCTATCCAAAGTCATTCCCAGATATTTAGGGGTGCTATTATACTGTAATTCTTTATCTCTAAAATTGACTCTAGGATGGTAATTTGCATGCCTGTTGTCCAGATGGAAAGCAGTTATCTCACTTTTCTGAGGATTTGGTTGTAAGCGCCATTTTTTGAAAAAGTCATCCAGGACTTTGAGGTCTTGGGTGAGAACGGCCTCAGCTTCTGCGAAATTAGCATGTTGAACAGTGAGGTTGATATCGTCCGCATACATGAACTTGCGGGCTACTGTTTTCGGAAGATCATGGGTGTACAGATTAAAAAGAATGGGTGAGAGAACAGAACCTTGCGGCAGGCCATTATTCAGTTTACGGAATCGGCTTTTGTTCTGCTCAGAGTAGACTTGGAACAATCTGTTACTTAGCATGTTGTCTAACAAGTTCATAATCTTTAAACAAGGAACAGCCTTGATCAATTTCAATAGCAATCCCTCCTTCCAAACAGTATCATATGCTGCTGTGAGATCCAGAAAGGCTGATACGCTCTTCAGTTTCTTCTCAAACCCAGCTTCCACAAAGGTGGTCAGGGAAAGAACTTGGTCACTGCAATCACGGCCAGGTCGGAATCCTGCTTGTTCAATTGGGATCAGTGCCTCAATCGCTGGCGCTATTCTATTCAGGATCAATCTTTCCAGGAGCTTGAATGTCACAGATAGCAATTCTATTGGACGGTAACTTTGAGGTAAGTTCGGGTCTTTCCCTGGTTTTAAAAGGGCAATGATTTTGGTCTTCTTGAAGATTGCAGGTAACTTTCCTGATTCTAGTATACAGCTGAAAAACATAGCCAACCATCGTTTTGTAGCTGGACCACAGTTCTTTAATAATTCTGGATAAATCCCATCTAATCCTGCAGCTTTTCCATTTTGAAGAGAGATTAAACCTTCTTCCACTTCCTGTACAGAGAAGGGTCTCGAATATGTATCATGTGGCTGAGCTGAGCGTATGGCTTGCCTAAGCTTTGTTTTCACCAACCGGTTGAACTTCTTGTTCTTTGCTGTTTTAGAGGTTTGGACAATATGGTTAGCTATCGCATTTACATTAATAGATGTAGGTGTTTTCGATGGTATGGAAGCGGAATCTAGTTTCCGTATCAGAGACCACGCCTTCCTGCTGGAATGCGTGAAGTTTAAACCTACAACAGTATTTATCCATCTCTCTCTTCTACCTCTGTCAAGTGATTGTAGAAGTTCAGTAGCTTTCTCCCTGCTGCTATTTTCATTATACTCTTCTTTCAGTCTGTTGGACTCCTCATTCCATCCTGGTATATACTCCTTCCTGAAGCCTCTCGGAATAGATCGTTTGGCTGCTGCTTTTATTAGACCTATGAACCTTAAGTAGTTTTCAGGTACCGCTTGAATCCATCTAATGTTGGCATCTGAGTATTTTGCATAGGTTTCCCAATCTGCCTTCAGAAAGTTCCAGCGAGGACGAGGTGTGGAATGAATAACAGGAATCTGTACTCCAATTTTGTATATTACTGGCCTATGCTGACTATGGGGAAAGTCTTGAAGCACTTGTCGCCGAATGCGAGGTACGGGAGTTGTAAGGCTATTGGAAACAAAGCATAAATCAGGTGAGTAATTTTGGTTCCATCGAGCTGAGTGAAATGTGCCTCTGTCTTTAGGGTCATACATCTGGGTAAGGTTATGTACTTCAGCCCATTCCGTCAGTTTAGTCCCATTTTCGTCATTCTGACAGTAGCCCCAAGATGTATGATGACTGTTGAAATCCCCTATGATAATATTTTCGTTAGTAGGGACTATAGATATAGGGTCAGGCCAGGATGTGGATGGAGGTTTATATATATTTGTGACCACAGTATTCTCTATTTGTACTGATGTGGAGAAGAAAGTGTGACAATCACTGATTGGATGGACAGTGTACTGGTATATATCGCTCTTAATGTAAGTGGCGATACCATACTGAGCATGGTGTTGCATTACTATCGGTTTGTATCCAGGTATTCTTCCTCGAGCTAACAACTGTTCGTCATTTTCCGTGTGCGTTTCCTGCAATACTACAATGTCAACTGCGTTGTCCTCTAAGATCTTAGCAAGGTATTCACTCTTAGCTCTACTGATGCCTTCGATGTTTAATTGGCATATTGTTAGTTGTGGGCCAATTGTCTGTGTTTGAAACTGTACGTCCTTAAAAGGACTATTAGGTGTTACGGAGTTGTGGCCGTGAGGCCCTGAAGGGCAGTACGGCGGCATCTGAATCACTGTTGCTTTCTTAGCACCACCCAGGGGACACGTGTAGGGTACTTTAAGGTTAAACCTACGGACGTGAAGCAACGCTAATCCCCCCATGTGAACAATAGTATCACGTGATAATCTCTGCATCATACTTTATGTAACTGTAGAATGAGCCCTGTTGTTTGTCTAATCTAGACCATGTGCACAATAGTATCAAGTGATAATCTATGCATCATACTTTATGTAACTGTAGAATGAACCCTGTTGTTTGTCTAAGCTAGACCATGTGCACAATAGTATCAAGTGATAATCTATGCATCATACTTTATGTAACTGTAGAATGAACCCTGTTGTTTGTCTAATCTAGACCATGTGCACAATAGTATCAAGTGATAATCACCAGGTGTTAATATATTTAATAGTTTGTTGTTTCTTCCTTTACTAATCACAGAGTATTTACATATTTAACGTTCTTAATTTAATTTAAGTTTACTTTAACTTGATCACCGGATATTTATGTATCTTCATTTTCATTTTAATTTAACTTTTAAGAATAGTCTAACACTATCTAGTTATTATCTTGAGTATTGCACATTGTGAACAGGTGTATTATTATTGTTTGTGTTTCTTTAATATTTAAACAAGTAATTGTGATAATGCTTTGTAAAATTGGTCAGTCTATTGGAGTTTTATTCCGTTGGGGGCAATAAATAAATATATAACAGTTTTTGACTTTTGTGCCTTAATATGTTTTGAATGCCACTTCTTCAAGCATCGCTTCACAACCTTCAACGAGTGGAAACTAAGTGCGCTTGTTGCAACTAGGCATGGGAATTATGTGCGCGCTAATTTCAGATAGAACCCTAGTCCCAAAACATATCCATGTTACAAGTCCACGTCCATCTTGAGTACATTTACCGCATATCACTTGCTCATATCGTGTGTGCTCTTTGCTACTTCTGGTGTCAAAGACGGCAGTCATCTTGCCTAATATAGTCAGCGTTCAACGATTTGAAAATAGAGGTGTTTGAGCAGAGGAGGTGCAATGCTAACTGATAATAGGGGACCATACTAGACGCTAGAAGACAGAGGAGGAGCAATGCTAACTGATAATAGGGGACTATACTAGACGCTAGAAGACAGAGCAGTCTCAAATGAAAATGCATTAACTTCACAAAAATTATCATCCCAAAGTTTAAGCGCACAAAACATTAAGCACGATGCCGCAAATGTCCTGGCGGTGCCATCCCTTAAAACAGCAATAACATAACATCCAGCCAGTGCTCTCTGTACTAACAAATGAATTAATATTACAATGATTACCATCCGAAATAAACAGCAATTTCAGTCATAAACATGTAGGCTAAATTCTCCTCAATATATAGTGGTATAGTTGTTACTCTTTTTCCACATTATAATTGAATGTTCTTGTAATCGTTGAGAGTTGCACGCGATATAAAACCCTTTGTTTAGTTAGTCTCGTTGTAATTCAGCTTTTGCCACCAGTGGACTGATAACAACATTACAAATATGCCCTTGCACCATCTTGAATAAATGAAATATTTTAATTTTCAACTTCTGCAGAGAAAGACTTTTATGTAAGCCGACACATTTTCTGCGTTTAGTCATTGTAATGGTAATGAATTATCAATATGAATGTCTTAAGTATTCAACTGCGTCCTCCATGCAGTGCGATCATCGTACGACTAATTGAAGCGCAATATCTTATCTGTTTCGCTCCTCCGACAAGGTTTCGTGGCAAATGGGTCATTAGCAATTGATTTTTAAGTCTAACCAGTATGCTCAGCCACCATCTGAAATATATGGCGTAGGTGTTCTTTTGTCTTTGGCATGAAAAGCACATATAGGGATCTACTTTAATGCTAATTTGAGATACTGAATCTCTTAAGTATATAGTTATTAGTGGTTTCCATTAATGATAAACCACTAACCGTTGTTTAGCGTACTTTATTTTATAAATTCAGGAACAATATCCACGAAGGAAAAAGGAGAGATGGAGACAATTTTTAGAACTTCTAAGAATTAAAAGAGCAAGCAAGCTGGCAAGTCCCTCATGAAGTAACCATTCCGTTCCACGTCCAGACGGCAGAGTGGTCACAGTCGCCACATACTCGCACCCCAGAGACAACGGGGAGATAGTTATGTGGAATATGAACACTTCGTTTGAACCGAGTTTGTTGCTCCTTGATTGGCAGAGTTGGCGGCATGGGGCCCTCCTTAGCAACTGGATGAGATGGTTGCGGAATAGTAGGAGAATGTTCATTATCTTCGTGCAATAAGAAGGCAGGTCTCAACCTGTCAATTTATAGTCTCTGTAGTCCATGAGCTGTTTCAACGACATAATGCTTTGAAGAACGTGAAACAGCCTTGAAAGGCCCATCATATATTGGTTGCTAAGGTTTGCGAACTGCATCATGCCGAATGAACACATGTGAAGAATGTAATAGTTCAGAATACACGAATGGTTTTTGGGATGAATGATTAGAGTATGGCAGGGGTCGTAACGAAAGAACATGTTGCTTGAGTTGGGTAATGATTGAAGAAGAATCGATTGTTGGTGTTTCCTCAAATAAAGCTGCTGAGAGTCGAACAGGTTCTTCATAGATTTACTCAGCTGGTAAGGAATCTAAATGAGGTATTATGTGGGATCTCAGGTCAGGTAAAAGTGCTGGAATTTGAGATACCCAGTTATCCGACAGTTTCGCACGGAGTGCAGCTTTCAATTGGCGATGCCATCGTTCAATCTTTCCATTGGCGGCTGGATGATAGGCGTTTTTTGTTGTTGTGCTGAATTCCAAGAAGTTCTCTGAGACTGTTGAATAGTGAGCAGTCGAACTGTCTACCTCGATCTGTGGTTATGATGGTTGGTACTCCAAACCTCGCTATCCAAGCTACTGTCTCTGCTGTTATGTCGTTTAGTGCGGTTGCTTCTGGCCAACCAGGAAAACGATCGATGATAGTAAGTAGCTGTATCCTTCAGATGGTGGAAGTGGTCTGACGATGTCCACGTTAATATGGGAGAATCTGGGTGGTAACTACCAATGGCACTGATAGTGTGTCGAGTAACCTTCAATCTTTGACAGGGCACACATGTTTTTGTCCAAAGTTTGACATCCTTTTTGAGTAATGGCCATACCTACCGTTGCTGGACGAGCTTGACCGATCCATTAAGTCCCGGGTGGGACATATTATGTAATGCGTCAAATGCAGGCTTGCGAAATTGATCAGGTAAATATGGCCGAATTTCTCCTGTTGAGACATCGACAGTTAATTCAGCACCCGAATGCAAGGTGATGGTTTTGAATTTATATGATGTGTCTTGGGGTTGTTGTAAGTGATCAAGTTCATTGTCAGCTGTCTGAGCTTTAGCTACTTCCTCGAAGGATAATTGTGATGTTATTGAGATGGTCGACAGATGAGAGTAAAAATCTGCAGGTATATAATCCTTCCCAGGAAGGTACTGAAGGTCTCTTGCGAATTTGCCCATGATGTCAACTTATCGACGTTGCCTAGGAGAAGCTTGTTGGAATAAAAAGGTTTTTGGTCTGTATACAGAGTGACGGAAAATGACGGAAGTATTTAATACCAGAATAGGCTGCTAGCAATCCACGATCATATGTACTATAATATTTATCTGTACGACTGAGATATTTAGAAAAAATCTCAGAGGTTCTACTTTTTCATTGCGGAGCTGCTGGAATGAGGCGCCTACTGCAGTGTCAGAAGCATCAACCATTAGTGCCAATGGGAGGTCACATGATGTATGTGCTGAGAGGGTGGCCTACTGCAGTGCCGGAAGCATCAACCATCAGTGCCAATGGGAGGTCACATGAAGGATGTGATAAGACGGTGGCATCTGCAATTTAATGTTTAAGCTGTTCATTTCAAATACTACTTGACTACCAGACCAAACTTCCACAAAACACCTGGTCGACCAAGAATGGCAACAGACAACGGCAGAGTCATGGAAGATATAAGTTATGATGGAAGGAACCACTTAGTGTCTGTCGTGACGCAGAGTAAAAGGAGGCACTGTGCTGCTGCTAACTGCAAAGGGGGGACCAAGGACATTTTGCACAAAGAGTGATTTAGGATTGTGTGTAGGAACCACTTAGTGTCTGTCGTGACGCAGAGTAAAAGGAAGCGCTGTGCTGCTGCTAACTGCAAAGGGGGGACCATGGACATTTTGCACAAAAAGTGATTTAGGATTGTGTGTAGGAACCACTTAGTGTCTGTCGTGCCGTAGAGAGAAAGGAGGCGCTGTGCTAATGCTAACTGCAAAGGGGAACCAAGGACATTTTGCACAAATAGTGATTTAGGATTGTGTGTTGAGTGCTTTGTTTCGTACCATACACGTTAACAGTGGACCACTTAGTTGATTTCATGAGTGAAGTTTGAGTGTATCACTGGGTATCATGAAATCAATATTTTTTGTTGGTACAATGCCTAGCGGAACATATATGTCACAGGCTGTATTATAGGAGTTGTGATACATTTTTGTTATTGATGTATTCATACGTTCATTATAAAACCATTTAAGTTAAGTAAATATTCTGAATTTATAGAAAAAATAATAATTCAGGCAGAAATGGGTCAATAAAAGTCTCCCCCTGTATGTAACATTTACGGCTACAATGACATGGGGATTTTAGCACTGTACCCGTATACCAACCAATACCTGCTGAATCCCACGATGACAGCTGGATCGCAGAACCTGAAAATCCTCGGCTAGAGCAACCACCTTGTCCTACCAACAAGTAGAAGGGGGTAATAGGACAAACGATTCCTCACAAGGTGGCATTAAGAAAGACCATGACCAAAATAAATAAATAAAAGTAGCTCAAAGAACACGAGATTCAACTAAAAGAAATATCTCAAGAGTGTGGAATACTCCAGGAACACCGCCTTCCTTCTCCTCTATAAAGCATCACGCAATAATATTTAAAATTACGACAAAAATGTATTCAATATGAGAACAAGACAAAATAATCAGCAATATCAAAAACTGAAAGAAATGGAATAATACCAAAAAGAAATCTCGGTATCCCAAGTTAGCACGTGTTCGAATGGAATACTGAAGTGCTCAAAACTCCACATATACACTAATATTACACACAATTTATATTTATAATAATCCCATAAAATATGGATTAATTCAATCACGCTCTGGAAATCAGTTCCTAATCCTCATACACGCAATGTATTTATTCACCTACGGAAAATATCAAGAGTTCATATGACAGAAGATTACAACCGCTACATTTCTTCCATAACAGGAAATCTCAAGAATAACCCGAAGAAGTTCTGGACACTTATATCATCCCGTAGAAAGACTCCTAGAATTCCACTTCACCTAAACCTCCATAATGAAGAAATCCCATTTGAATCGAGGTCCACACATTTCAATTAATATTTTCACTCAACCTTTTCAGTTCCCGTACCAATCTCCAGTCCCCCTCAACGTACTAGCGTCTGTTCTGATTCATTGTCTCAAATTTCAACGACCCCCGATGAAATCCAAAATATTTTAAAAAGTCTGCCCACAAACCGATCTACTGGACCATCAGACATAAGCCCTATATTCCTGAAAAACTCCTCTGCATCTATCAGCATCCCCTTGTCCATAATACTCAACTGGTGCATGACTTCCGGCATTTTTCCTGACTCATGGAAGAGAGCTGATGTCACACCTGTCTTTAAATCAGGCTGCAAGCACGAAATTTCCTCGTACAGACCTATATCTATCGTCCCTATACTCTCTTCAGTCTTCGAAAGAATAATACATTGCCGTCTCCTCACTTTCACCAAGCCATACCTCTCAGAAGAACAACATGTCTTCGTCCCAGGAAAATCATGTTTAACAAATCTGACTGTTCTGAACCATCACATAATTTCTGCATTAGATCAAAAATCTCAGCTAGATGTAATCCACGTTGACCTGGCCAAAGAATTTGATTCCGTGAACCATTTCCTTCTCCTCCACAAGCTTGCTTCACGATACAACGTACATGGATCCTTCCTATCCCTAATACAAAGCTTCCTGTCCAATAGGCAACAACGGGTAGTGCTTCCAGGGTCTGTATCATCCTGGCTCCCAGTCTTATCAGGAGTAACTCAGGGCAGTATCCTGGGACCCCTTCTCTTCGTGCTGTATATGGATTATATAAACACATGCGTGCAAAATTCTCCGTGATCCCTTCTTCTGTACGCTGATGACCTCATGATATTCAGAGAAATTTCCAGTTCCGACGATCACGCTGAGCTCCAGGAAGCAGTGAATGCATGTACTGATTGGTTCAACAAATGGAGGTTATCTCCAAATCCCAAAAAGTGCTTCAAAGTTTCTTTCTAACTACTGAAATCTGGAAATCAAGCGGACTATAAAATATGTGGAAATAAATTGGATACGGTTTCTCAGATAAGAGATTCAGGTATTATTCACGACGATAAATTGACATTCTCTCCCCACATTGACCATATCAAATCTCGCGCAATGCGCAGTCTCGGCATTCTATACAGATTCACAGAAATTAAAGACCTCACTGCACTTAAATTATACTTCACCACATATGTTCTCCCTATCCTCGATTTCTCTTCTCCAATTTGGTCTACTTCGGCTATAACCAATATTTCTAAATTGAACAGTGTCTTTAGTTTCTTCATATCAATAGTCAAAGCTCGCAATCCTTCGCTAAGGCAGTTTGCCAAATCCGACATTCTAAATCAGCTCAATATACTCGACCTGAGAAGCCGCTTACAATTTACTGACCTATCTTTCCTACATAAAATTATGAATGGTTACACAAAATGTAACATGCTTTTAAGCTACTTCCCACTCCATGCTCCCTCCCGTTCAACACGTCAGAACCATTTACACCATATACCCCGCCCACTACTTGAAGTACAGAAGCGCTCTATGTTCCACCGTCTACCTACCCTTAGTAACTCCCTTCCAAATATTGACAAATTCTCTCCCTATAGAACATTCAAACATAACATTAGAAGATCCCTTTCATCCTCGATTCCTACCCCTTCACCCTCCTAATCACCCACTACCCCAATCACTCCCTGCATTTTTCCCGAGACTTGTCCATTGCTGCCATCACTGCCATTGTTATTGTTATTGTTGTTATTTTTGTTAATACTATTTGAAATTGTTAAAATATTAGTGTAAAATGACCTATCAGGGTTGTATCTAATAATTATTAAATAAATAAATAAATAAAGTTTGACCTTCGTCGTGATCGTCACGATTATATTTACCAAAATTATCAATTACATTCACGTTCAATTATCATAGTTATGTTCACAAAAATTATCAATTATTAAGCTAAATGGAGTATATACATATTTTACATATCACCTTTAAGTGTGCATTCACGTTGACTTATTTATTGCATCAACATCATTTGATTATTAACATTTTTCATTCAATTGATTCATTATATTAATTGCCAGGATGATCCTAACGAGCATCTAAGCTTAGTAGGATTTAATGTCAATATTCAAGACTAAATAAATAATATGATGGTTTAGGAATCTTGCTGGCATCGTAAATAAATTTTAACAAAGATGAATTAACTATTTATCCAATCAATAATTTGTAGTAAGTGCACAGTACTACATTTATGGACACGAAGATTTATAGATATACGACTCAACAGCTGATACTGTTATCAAAGACCTTTACTTGAAATCCACTCATGGATTACATGCACAAAATCCTGCTAATAAGGTTCCACTAATACTTTCAATTATTGGCACACACTGGCTCAATTCATTACTCGAAGAAGCTTCAAAAAGCACTATATTCATATATAATTGTAATTAGCCATATCCACCGATATGCATTATACCTAAGCGAGCAAACCCTTAATTGGTGACCAATAAACCTTGAAATGATTCAATATATCATTGTAATTCCGCACCAAAATTCCCGCTGTCCAAAAATAGTTAACTCTGTTGCACTTCATTCGAATTAAATTATTATGGATGGTAGATAAACACCTTTAACAATCTAAAAGCTTTGCCTTACAATTTTTCGTTTCATCATGAGTTAATAATAATACTATGTAGACAATCAATAAGTCTTTCCTGGGAATTGCATTTAAAATACTGAATGTTCCTCTGAATTTCTTTAATGTCTTCAACTATATCAAAAGTAACGATTACTTAATTAAATCTTCAGCAAAAATACTTAATTCACGTAATACACGTGGCTTCAAATAGAAATGGGTATTGATCTGAGCAAAATTGAGATTCCACCTCACTCGAAAGAACTTGAAAATACTGAACAATGACGCCTACACCATGGTATCAGCTAACGACTAAGGTTACACATACTGTGACCCATAGGAATCATCGACAATAAATCTTGTCCCTAAGAATGAAAATGTATTTCCAAAAATTATTGAGAAAGATCAAAATGCTATATCTGTTCCAAATTATTATATCATCCAGAAATCTTTCAACACCTACGTAGATGAAAACTTGAGTATTATAAATGACACTCCAACAAACTATCAAAGTCTTGACACTATCAATAATTAACACATGTTACTCTATTCTTCATAAAAATACTAAGTTCTTCCCCTGGAGTTTGTATTCTTGACAATGAAACTATGCATATAAATTAAATCACTATCAAAAATACTAACAATTAATTACCAAAAATTACTACAAAAAGGATGCGTTCGTTATTCAAACCAAAATCCGGTTGCGCATGAAGTCAGTTTTGAAATAGGCATCGAACCTAGACCTCTGTTCAACCATACTAACACCAATAAAGTATGGCAATAATGGTTGCTCATAAATACCCAACTCAGCCACTACTTAATAAACTGATCTTCCTTTACCTTTCGAAGAATCTTGCAGCGACGTAAAAATGATATAGGCTATGAGTCCAGGAAACAACTTCCAGATTATGCCAAGACATTGCTTGCTCCTTCTTGGATCACAGGGCTCGAACCCTGGAACCTACCCCGTACCACTCGTTCCAAGTTCGAAACAGCATCTCATAATGGCGTTGGGAATGTCCTCCAGACCCGAGTATACGAACACGATTTTCCCGGACGAAGTTTATCAGTTTATTAAAGCTCACAGGCATTCGCGAGTAACCGTGGATTAGCTCAATCTTCACTATAGATACTATAATACTTCGGTACATGCTCGTAAAGTTCTGCATTGCGTTAGATGCGTTTTCAAAGTGCATGAAAGAAAGTAGTTACGCATGACGATATTCCTGCTATAGCCTCGCTCGTAGTGTTCACGTCATCCTTTAACCAAACATGAATAATGGCATGGATTTCATATTCATCATTCCCCCTGACTCAGATATAGATATGACGTACAGGAATATAATAGTTTATAAAATGAGAATATACTTTTTAAGCAGCCTGTGTTCATAAAAGAAATCACAGCTGTAATTCGTTGCGAGTAAAAGCACACAAAATATAGCCCGAAATGGCGTCTTGGAAACATGTGCTGTACGCTGAAAATATCACTCCGCGTTGCATGGATGTGAATACTTCATAAGTCCACTCGCGGCTGAATGATTTCAGATGAACTGAAAATGTTCAAGTCCCATCTCCACATATCACGGTATTATTACACTGTATGCTAAGTTTACCAAGTGCGTAAGACTTTCCTGGCATATCTTAATTTCGATCAACACTCGTATAACATTTCACGGAGCACTTTCTATGAGTAAACTCCCGACCGGACTCACAATAGGAAGTGACTCTCGTCGCTCATACATGTCGCAGGTAAGCTCAATCACCCCCTCCATTGTGCTTCCCTGTTCATTGATAATCGCACGTGGTGGTGATATATACATTTCAATACCTAAATAGGCTTCTTCTTACCAAAAACACTCATGTGTTAGCTTCCTGCCATCATAACATGCATTTTGATATACCAAACACGGCGTATACAGCTCGAAATTCCAATAAAACAATGTTTCAATATCTGAGATGCACAGTTCGATAATAATGATGTTGTGATCGAGGCAAGTCGTAGCGCGGTCAATCACGCCATCCTTCGTGCGCACTCGGTGACTGTCGTAAGAGGTCGGTTAATCTTGTTTCGAGATCTCATCTGTGCAGAGATACAACGATCGCCCGCCGGTTCGCTAATAACCAAGCCGCAATCCTTCTTTCGTTAACATTATAATATCCAGGCCATAAAGTAATGGTACAGTACCTTACCCGGCACAGGTTTACCTCTGACAGGCTTACCTGCGACTCGACGTTTCATTCTGACATTCCTTTGCAAAGTATCAGGATTTCGTTTTCGTTTTCTTGATGAACTGGCATCTTCCTTTCTGCCTTTCGTGCGACCTGGCTACCTCGTCTCCGTTGTATTACCTTGACATTTCAGTATCTAGTCTCAGTTCGCTCACTGTACAATATTTACCGGTAATTGATCCGTCTAAGCAAGACATAGAGTGCAAGACACAACCGTAAACAATGAGTCGCCTGATACACACTTTGGTTTTAGTCACTGACATTGGTTGATCTGGCCCCCAGATTTATGACACATTGCCAAAGTAGATTGGTTGTGACAGAGCAAAAATAGTGTTTAGAGTCGATGTAGGACATTGGCAGTGGTTCCATTCGAAAGATCGCCTCGGAATTATAAAGAGCATGTTCAAACCTGAAAATGCCAAAATTCCCGGGTGGACAGACGGGCACAAGATATATGTTAAATTTATTTAGATAAAAGGCCATGAACAAACAAGAAATGTATAATTTAATAACAATATAGGGGCACAATATACTGTTTTTTTTACCAAAAAACAATCAATCAATATTCCTCCTTTATTAGCGTGTAAGTCATGTCTTCTTTTGTATTCAATGAGCATATATATCCCCTGTATTACTGTTGCCATTCCCACATGTATATACAGTATATTTGTAATTAAGAAATAAAATTATGTTCGTAATTTCATAATACATTTCTTAACTACATTATCGTAGCAAGTCATGAGTGTATTAAGGTGAGGATTACGTTGGAGGCGGCAATTTCCTGGAGTAGAAGTGGGGAGCCACGGAAAGGCTGAGGCAGTAATCATACCCACCTCTTCTCAGGTTAGGTTAGGAACCTTCCCGGCAATGTCCTGGAGTGGAGGTGGGGAACCACGGAGAGGCTGAGGCAGTAATCACACCCACCTCTTCTCAGGTTAGGTTAGGAACTCTCCCGGCAATGCCCTGGAGTAGAAGTGAGGAACCACGGAAAGGCTGAGGTGGTAATCATACCCACCTCTTCTCTGGTTAGGTTAGGAACTTTCCCGGCAATGCCCTGGAGTAGACGTGGAGAAACACGGAAAGGCTGAGGCGGTAAACATACCCACCTCTTCTCAAGTTAGGTTAGGAACCTTCCCGGCAATGTCCTGGAGTAGAAGTGAGGAACCACGGAAAGTCTGAGGCGGTAATCATACCCACCTCTTCTCAGGTTAGGTTAGAAACCTTCCCGGCAATGTCCTGGAGTAGAAGTTAGGAACCACGGATAGGCTGAGGCGGTAATCATACCCACCTCTTCTCAGGTTAGGTTAGGGACCTTCCCGGCAATGTCCTGGAGTAGGAGTGAGGAACCACGGAAAGGTAATCATACCCTCCTCTTCTCAAGTTAGGTTAGGAACCTTCTCGGCAATGTCCTGGAGTAGAAGTGAGGAACTACGGAAAGGTAATCATCCCCACCTCTTCACAGGTTAGGTTAGGAACCTTCCCGGCAATGTCCTGGAGTAGGAGTGGGGAACCACGGAAAGGCTGAGGCGGTAATCATACCCACCTCTTCTCAGGTTAGGTTAGGAACCTTCCCGGCAATGTCCTGGAGTAGAAGTGAGGAACCTCGGAAAGGCTGAGCCTGTAATCATACCCACCTCTTCTCAGGTTAGGTTAGGAACCTTTCCGGCAATGTCCTGGAGTAGAAGTGGGGAACCACGGAAAGGCTGAGGCGGTAATCATACCCACCTCTTCTCAGGTTAGCTTCACGTGGCTGAGTGAACCCCGCCCCAGCCCTTTGGCCACAAATAACTTTCTTGGCAGAGCTGGTAATCGAACAAAAACTTCAGGGATGACAGCCATGAATGCTAGCCACCGTGCCACGAAAAATAAGTACAGCAGTTGTTATTGGTAAATCTTGATCATGTATTTGTTGTCTCATAACCTGTGTTTGTGTGATGTCTGTAGTGGTTTGTCTGGCTGCATTTATTATGGTCTATAGAAGAGCAGATGTCCCGGGACTTGAAGTATGTTAGCATTCCGCCATTTGCCTGGCAAACACCACACTCAGGATGGCCGCTGTCAGTGCCAGAATTAGAAACTATAATCTTTTAAAAGTCTGGGAAGTTATCTACGTAAAGAAACGATGATAATAGAAATAATAACCCTTTTGTTATTTTCGTTTCAACGGGGTTCGGGATAAGATGTAATGATATTTGTCTTCCCTCTGGAGGGTGATTTAACGGGCAGATGCCCTTACTGACCCAACTACATGACAGGAGTTCATAAGGGATGAAATGAGTGGAGGAGAATGAAACTAGGCAATGCGTGAAGCGGCCGTGACATATTAAAAGGTCCCGTCCTGGCATTTGCTTGTAGTTGGGAATGGAGGACCACCGAGAACCACTTCAAGGGTGGTGCGCATCGAGCTCACGTCTCTCAAAGCCTCCCCTCCCTACAACCCCCCCCCCCCCCCGTCCCTCAAAAAGAAAAAATTACCCCAGCGATAAAAATAGTAATAATAATATTTGGCCCGGATAACCCGAAACCGTTTTTTTTATATTTATTTATACATACAACCTTAGTCAATTGGTTGTTGAATTCCTTGGCACATTCTATCTCTTTCATCAGTACTGAAGGATCTCAGAGGGCAGTCCTGAATGATGTGCAACAATTCTTGCCTGTCAGCGCTACAATTGCAGCATCAAGGTATTCCTTTAGGGAAGACGTCACATACTCCATGTTCTGACCCGATTTAATTTGGTCCAGATCCTTCTAGGCATTTCACAACAATCTAGGGCCATTCACCTGACTATGTCGTCGACCACAACTGGCGCAAGAGTGAACACGAAACTGCTCGAAGCTCCAGCCTGGAAGACAACTAGATAAGTAGCAGCCTGTAATATTACATTATAACCATAGTTGACTTTTTACAACCATATAATCACCCCAAACAGAAAAACTCCGGATTTCTATCACCATTTTAGGATTTCACCTAACATCAGATATACTACATTTAGCATACACCGACAGTTGCATTACCAATATTGCAACAAAATAATTGTACATATTGTAAATATTTTTACCTGTATTCTCAAACATAGAAGTTACAGCCTAAGTGACATGGCGCCCAAGAATAGTAATGTTATATGTACCTCCTGTAAAGTTTCTCTGAAGGAGAATGGAAATTTCGTACAATGTGACGGAAAGTGTGGTGAAGTGTTTCATCTAAACTGTGCTCGTGTGACGAACGCCGTTTTTAAAGCAATGATTGCAAATCCGGGCGAAATTCTGTGGCATTGTAAACAATGCAAACATAACCCTAATTCAATCAAAAGAACTACATCTAGTTTTCAGCCGACTAAGCTCATGTGAAGCAGTTAACAATATGCAACAAGTACTAAAAGATGTTTGTAACTCTCTGGAGTATCAATCAAAAAAAATTGATGAACTATTGGAGCAAAATATCACACTAAAATCTTGCATGGACCAACTCACCCAAGAGGTTAACAACACTAAAGTTGAGAATGGCTTGCTTAAAGAACAAAATGGGCATCTTAAAAGGCAAGTTAATGACTTGGAGCAATACTCCAAGAATTACATCCTTGAAATCGCCGGGACACCAGTCTCCAAACACGAGAATGTGTATAATATTGTGGCTCAATTGGCAGGTGCAGTTGGTGTTGAAGTTGAAACTGATCGGGACATTGAATATTGCCACCGACTTCCAGCCTTTACCGATAAGGATGGCAAGGAGAAAACGCCCCTCATAGTGGCAAAATTTTATTCCCACCAAACTAAAGACACGATCATGAGCATAAAACGAAAACATGGGAAACTTCTTTGCACAGATGTCAAGATCAAGGGAGACTCGACAGTGTATGTAAATGCACATTTAACCAAAGACAACCACAACTTATATTGGCTTGCCAGGAATTCAAAACGGACAATGAATTATAAATTCGCATGGACCAGGAACGGGTAGATCTTTATGAGGAAAAATGAAATCAGCCCGATTCTACAAATCAAGACTGCAGCTGACCTGCCAACAGTTCATGGGAATCAAGGAAACTGAAGATATGTTTGCCTGAGCCAAGTGATCAATCAATATTTCATGAAATTCTGTTTTAAGTGAGTATCAAGTAATTATGGGACTACCCTGAAATAAAACAACTAAATTACGGTATGAAATCAGATAACGAGGTAGACCTTAATTTCCTAGATATTACTTCAAACATTGTAAACAGTACTCAAGACTTGAACAAATTAATTAGCTTTACTGAGGGAATTAAGATCATGCACCTAAATACATGTGGCATGATAACAAATTTTGAAAGTATGCTAGTTATGCTCGATCAACTTGATCATAAACCAGATGTCATTATACTGTCTGAAACTCAGCTCATTGAGGTTACACCATTTGCTATTTTAGGATATAATGAGTACTTCATACCACCTCAAAATTCGACCCATGACAGCATAAAGATATATGTGCATGAAAACCTCATACAAAATATTACAATATCTACTGTAAAAACACTGAAAGCTGCAAATGCTAGCCTACTCACCTTCAGATATAATAAAGAAAGATACGTGATACTTGCTATACACAGATCACCCTCCACAAGCCCAAAGAAATTCATAGAAGAACTAGGAAATACTCTCCAGCACTTGCCCACTGCTACACACAGCATATTAATAGGAGATAAATATTGATATTTTAAATCCTACAAGGCAATATGCCCAAAATATTAAAAATGAGTATTTAAATGTATTACATGCAAATGGTTTCATTTCGTACATAAACTCACCAACTAGAATAACCCCAAAATCCAGAACATGCATCGATCACATACATGTTATATCCCACAGAAACAGCAACTTTGACCCTTTTGTTCTGCATACCAGTATCACAGATCACAGTCCTACATTTCTCATACAAAATAAATCTCAAAAATACACTCCACAAACAGGAGAAAATACTTTGTACAATGTTAGAATAAATTATGAAACTCTAAAAAAATCCTTAACTAAGGAAACTTGTGAATCCATCATAACTGAACATGATGCTAACAAAGCAGCTGATAGTTTCATTAAATTACTGACTCAATACATCTCTGAACACTCTACTACCATAAATAACGTAAGATCAAAATTTAAAAAACGACTCCATGGATCACAACTGAATCTTAACTTCTATTAGAATAAGAGATAAATTACATCAGAAAATTGTTAAACAAAGGGAAAGATCCCCAAACAGTGATGAGGTTCGAGAAATAGTTAATAAACATAAATTGTACAGAAACTGGATAAACAGGCCTGTTAAAATAGCAAAAGAAAGGTACTATTCCAAACAAATTATGTCAAACTTCAATAATTCTAAAGTCCTTTCGAAAAATATTAATGATATAACATGTAGGAAGGGAAATAAATCTTCAGCTGTTGACAGCATATTTATCAAAGACTCACAAGAAACATCCCAACCAGCTGCCATTGCAAACAAATTTGTAGACTATTTTAGTACCGGTAACATAGGTTTAGAACTTTCTGAAAAGATAAGTAATACAAGAAAGGAACCTGACAACACAAATGCACGTGATAGCACTGCAAAATCTCAACCTCAGTCTATCTTTTTTATACCCATAACAAAATCAGAAAAAACAAACCACATATGTGCTCTAGTCAGCAAATGGCTATGATAATATCTCTTGTAAAACAATTAAGATAATTAGTTCAGAAATTCTACAACCACTTCACCATATTTTTAATTTATCACTAACGAAAGGACAATTTCCAGACTCATTCAAAATTGCCATCATAATCCCAGTCCATAAATCAGATGATAAAAGAGAGTTAAATAACTATAGACCAATTTCCCTCACAACCCACCTCTCTAAGCTACTAGAGAAATGCATCAAAACCAGATTCTTAACTATCTGAGTAAGTTCAACATATCGTCACCAAATCAGTTTGGTTTTAGACCAAACACTAGTACTCAAGATGCAATATTCTCCCTTACTGATTAATTGTATAAAGTTCTAAAATAACAATTTCTGTGTTCCTGGATTTAAGAAAGGCTTTTGACACCGTAGACCACAATATACTCATTAGAAAACTTGAAAAGGAAGGTATTCGTGGTACTCCTCAAGAACTAATAAAAAGCTTTCTTTTTAACAGAATACAAAAGGTATGAATCAAAGATACTCTAAGTAGAAATGCTGAAGTAAAAATTGGAATTCCCCAAGGAACAGTTTTAGGTCCTATTCTTTTTCTGTTATATATTAACGATTTGTGTGAGCTGAACTGTAATGCGTTGATTACCTCATATGCTGATGACACTGTCATCACAGTCACAGGAACAACTTGGGATTACACTTTTAATAGAACTCAAGAAACCCTTGCTACAGTCCAAAAATGGCTAAGAAACCACCTCCTTACCTTAAATGAAACCAAAACACAATACCTATGCTACTCACACAACAAAACATTACAACCCACAGACAATTTAACACTAAAGATCCACACACCAATTTGTAACAATGGTGAAAGATGCAACTGCTATACCCTACAGAAGTCAATGAATGCTACATATTTAGGGATTATTATAGATAGTCATTTAAAATGGAATATGCATGCATCAAAGTTGGCCAATAAACTCCAAAAGTTAATTTATATATTTTACAGAATAAGAAACATCCTTTCAGCAAAAGTCTTGAGAACTGTATATTTTGCCTTAGTCCAGTCACAACTACAATATGGAATAAATGGTTGGGGTGGAATACTTGATTCACATTTGGCTCAGGTAAATACCTGCCAGAATTTCATTCTAAAAGTTATGTACAAAAGGCCACCAACTTTTCCAACATGTGAACTGTATCAACAAAGCATGCTGCTTAACATACGACAGTTATTTGTTCAGTCATCAATCATATTTATACATGAACATATCAAGCTCTTCTCTAATGGACAAAAACTTGAAATGTGCACTAGACTTCAAGACAGAACTGGAATAAATATCCCTCGTCGAAACACACTATTTGGCCAAAGGAATTTAAGTTGTCTTAGCACTAGGATATACAATATATTGCCAGTAAATGTGACAAATAACGCCCTGAATATATTGAAGAAAAGGCTTTTTATATGGCTCCTTAATAACTTTGATAGAGTAAATGAACTTATAAATTTTCACCAACATATTTAACCAACTCAGTCACAAATAAGTAATGCATCATCTTCTTTTATTTTTAGTATCCTTATAATTAATGCTTTTTATCAGTCAAATACCATGTTGCAAATAAATTGAGAAATTGTGTTAATGAAGCCCACGCACAAGTTTATCTTATGTGGGATTCACCCTGCATTTTTGATACAACATCTGTAGCCTATATGTACATGTTTTCTGTCAGTGAATAAAAATGTGTGCTCGTAAAAAAAAATTGCCTACATTTTTGCATGACATAACCCTCAATTGCATTTATTTACACCATACTATTATTATTATTATTATAACACCGCCAATTTTTTTACTACCGTACTTCAGAGTAGTTAAATACGAAAAGAAACCTAAGAGTATTTTCTTTATTTTGCGAAACACTTTTAGGTACCGGTATGTAAATTATTTCCCTATCATTCACATCTAATGTCAGCTGTTTGGCTCGTACAACAACTTTTCACGATCATATGCACGTCATTCATTTATTTCCGATTGAAACACTAGCCGTATGTAAGTAAAAATAAACATGTTTTGCTAAACATGTACGTATGTTTGTCCAATATTAATTTCGTAGCTTTTGTCGCCTGCCTTGCTAGCAAATAGCTGTTCAGGCGCTCGCGACGAAGTATGACTGACAACAGGCGTAGCTACAGTTTTGCAAGGTCAAACCTTCCGACCTAAATACACTAAATACATGGCTGTGATTAGTGAATTTGGGTTGCACTAAAATGCATAAATGGCAGGGGCCCGAAATACCCCCAGCACCAGGGCCCGCGATCGCTCTCTCCGGCCCTGCGCCTACCTTATGAGTGGGGTCGCCTAATAGTGTTACGATAGTGACATTCAGTAGGTGGGCTCACTTTGGGTTATTGATGGAATACAGAGACAAGGAGAGAAGGGAAGAATGTGTGTGTAGGATAGTTTTATGATTGTGACATTCAGTAGGTGGGCTCACTTTGGGTTATTGATGGAATACCGTACAGGTATTAATTTATTTCATTAATGTTTTGTAATTTGCCGCCAGGGCATAAAAATATAACATAAAATATTAACGATGTTCATACCGGTGGTAATAATCTGGTTTTTGTTAGAAATGCATCTATAATCTTACAATTTGTATTACGCGCCGTGCCTATGATAATTGTTGTGTCGTGGTCTGTGTTGTTTGCGGGTTCATAACTACCAATATCGTTACCAAGTTCCTGTCTTTGATATAGGTTACCTTGCGGCGAAATATTAAAATCTGAGGATTTTGAGTTCCATGTAAAGATGCCATTAATACTCTCTACACACGTGACTAAATTTAATAATAAAAATGTGTCCAACAACCGGAGTTCTGCTTGTACATGTTCGTGCCCTGTGTAGATTAATTCACAATGTTTAATTGTTGCGGATACACTGGTTTAAATGTGTTTTTAGGAACTTAATTATGATGGCAATGATACATGTTACCGCCTGATAATATTCATATGATTATAAGGATAAATACATCGTTTAGTCCCTTCCGTTCATCGTTGGTTCAAAGAAGATAGCCTATGCTGTATTACTCTTGAAGTGGGTTCATTGCAACACGAAGTGGAAAAATTGGCTTGTGTATTCTGAAACTCACTCGATTCAGTTGCTGCCAAATACTTGGTGCTCGTGCAGTAACTTCAGTTTACTTTTACGTTCAGAGGTTTATAATGTATTTTAGCGCCTGACAATTATATGTATTCAGCTTGTCCCATTATATTGTGCTCAGGTTAGTGTGCAGCCTACTTAGGAATAAGGAAACATAATTGAATGCTTCATTTCAGTGCACCACAAGCTGGCACCAGTAAGTCCGCATTCCATCGACATTCATGTATTACTCGATATTATAACATAACTTATATCACATTAATTCCAGCGCCATGGACGAATAACTTGAATTCAGAGTTTGAAATTATCTGATTTGAAGTGTTATTTATGATAGAGATTTGGCGTACCGGAATAAGTACGGTATCCGATAATTATTAAGCGAACTTTGTGTGTTGTAGATTCCTGAGCAGTATGGAGCAAACAAACATTCATTAAGAGTAAACTAGACGAATTCCCCAATATTGTAAGTTGTATTCATTACGTATATCGTGTAACATAGCAATCTTAGTGATGTGCTTGACTATAGAGAGGTTCTTGACTTAATACTTGCTACCAAATACTTCACTCGGGACTATTACAGATAGCGATACATTTGCGTATAGAATTCCCCTAAAACCGAACGTCAGCTTTGATGATGTAACGAAATACTCCTCTGGCAAGCTTACGGGAAAGCCTGTGGAATAGGGGGTGTTGGGTGAGGGAAACATAAACGGAAATTAGCATATACAGATCGCGATACATATCGAAATTTTCGCATTTCAGCTTATACTTATCCCTATCTTTACTTAAGCTATATCAAGATGGGGATACATATTTTATAAATATGAGCGACAATACGGAACTTTGGAAAACGATACACGTCTCCTTTCTAAGGGTTATTTTAAATGCCAATTTCTGTTTACGTTTCACTAACTCAAAAGCTTTTATTCCCAGGCATTTTCCCCTTAGCTTGTCAGGTAAACATTTACTGTCCTTCGTGATGTCGTCGATACTTCATCAATGCAGCCATTTTGTTAATAAGGCTTTCCGTACATACACGAACCTAACCTGGGGCCTACGCCCCAGAACCCCTTGGTTGTAGTATAGCAGGAATTTTCATTTAAGTTAGTAGCGCCCAATCATTTCGCCCAGACCGGAGTCCAACCAAGTATCGACCAATGGCTTTAGAAGAGTACAATGCAATGCAATTCAACAACTAAAAGTAATGTATCAACATTTGTAACTCATCAGTCATCACCAAACCTCACTTCTACACATGTGAAGACATTGGTAAGTTATGACACACACTATTTTAAACCACAAACAGGGGACTACACGAAGACAATGTAAGCCACGTCATCAAACATCTACATCCGTATGTCTCCCACTTCACTAAGAATCCCCCTAGATACGTACACATTATGGTATATAATGGTGTATAACCCCCCAGGGAATAATCGTAAATATAACTGACCTCAAGTGATTATCTAGCCTATTTTATATCATATATTCACAACTTCCAATATATGCACCCAGATACAGTACTAGTTGAAAACACGTATCTCCTTCATTAGTTCACCTGTATAGGTCTGGTAACGATCCTGATACACATCCAAATTTTTGCATTCTATCTAATATTTACAAATAATGTCTCCCCAACTTTACTAGACCTATATAGGTCTAATACAGAACACTATCATATCTCTTTTCCAAGTGTTATTGTAAGTGACAATTTCTGTCTATGTTTTACCCACCCAAAATCCACTATTGCCCAAACGTATTCCCGTAAACTTGCAGATTAAACACTTACTGTATTTCGTAATATCGTCGATGACATCAAAGCCGCCATTTAGTTAATAAGGCTTTACTTAGAAAAAACAAACCTTCCTTGTAGTAGAAGCAGTGAAGAATAACCTTAATGTGCTCTGTTAAAAACCACCTGCCAGTATCCTGATGGACGGATCGCAGCTTCTTCGTGGTCCCAGCTAGATAAACCACTAAATATAATGCCCGACATATGGGATAAATCGGGATACATAGATATCTTTCCTCCAATGACATTATACTACGGAATAAAGACTAAATTAAACAATGGTAGTGAGAAACTTGTGCGTCTCGGGGCAAATGGGATAAAAAACAAAAACAAATGGGCGCCTATCTTTAATTCCATAGCATAATATCACCTTAATTATTATCAATCAATAAATCCTTGGTTTCTATCACAGCGGTTGGCAAAACGAAATCCTTGTGTCCCAAGTGCCTAATACTTTCGTCCAGACCAAAGCTTTGCCTATGGCTTTAGAAGAGTACAGTGAAAATTTTCAATTGAATCCAGCAACTAAAAGAAATGTATGAACATTTGACTCTCCACCTCCAAGTCGCACACCGCATGTCCTGTCACAACGAAATCTAACGAAATACTGTTAGCTGACAAGATGGTCGACACAGCAACTCCGAGCATCAACATCAACACGTCATTCGTGACGTCATCGAGGACCCTGAAAATTCCACTAAATGAAATTGATCGCAATGTGTAATTGACCCGAAAACGTGACCGCCAACGGAACAAGCAGAATACCTTACATTCCAGGCAGTTGTGCCAAGCAATTTGCCTGTGGTAGCTCATTTGTCAACTCTTGTTGCAGAGTGCCACGCTCTCTAGAATAATTTGTATAAACACATGTTTTGGATAGCTTAAGTGAATACACAGAATCTGAATATTAACCTGCTACAATTACAGGAGTTGGAAGCGGCTTGAGACTAGTATGACCTGAGTAAAGCCCGACATTGCTTCTGGTTACTTGTCCATCTTTTCATTTCACCAACCCTGGTCAACTTTCCTTTAATTCATATCCCGATAGTTGTAGTTAATTATCCACTTTCTGTCCCTTATTGACCATTTTCTTACGGACCAGACCTCTTCCTTCTTTTCATGATATAATGATGTATAACATCTTGTGGTGATCCAGCGTACTTCCTCAGCGGGCATTCTTGAACAATATTTTCTATGGTTTGAAGAGGAGCTCCGCAGTCAACAGGTAGGAGTCCCCATTTATGCAGCATGGCGTTGCATATTGCGTGACCTGTTCTTAGGCGATTTAACTTAAGCCACTGGTTTCTCTTCAGGTTAAATCCTGGCAGTCTAATAGTAGGATCTAGAATACCTTGATGTTTCACAGGAGCAGACTTCCAGTTTTGGTGCCATTGTACCGTGGAATTAATGTCAGGTGTGCTATGCCATATTCGGTTCCTTGATCTAAGACTAGTGAAGGGAAGATCATTAAGAACTTCATGAATTGGGAGATCCTGTGGGTGATTTTGTTGATGTAGCTTTCTCCACTCATGCATTGTTGCTTCCAGTCGTCTTAGCTCTGGAGGCGATATGTTACTGATAGTGTGTAATCAGGAAGTTGGGGTGGATCTCAGTGTACCTCTTATGACCCTCATACGTTCATACAGATGAACATGGATTTTTTTAGTATGAGCACTACGGTGCCACACTGGGGCACAATACTCTGCTACCGGATAAACCATGGAGAGGGCAGTCGTGGGTAGTGAAGTATCATCAGCACCCCATGATGTGCCAGCCAATTTCTTCATGATATTGTTCCGTGATTTGAGTTATTGGCCTGTGTATTCCAAGTGTTTCCTGAAGGTTAAGGAACGGTCCAAGGTGATGCCAAGATACTAAGGGCTGAAATTATGCATAACTCTTTATTGGCAGAAGTTCACTTTCAGCTCGAGGTGGGCAATGCGGTTGCACAGATGAAATGCACACATTTCCGGCTTATTGGGATTAGGACTAAGTCCCCATTTTGTTTAGTATCCATACATTAATTGCAAATCACTGGAGAGAATGCTTTCTCCTTCCTCAAGTGTGACGTTTTGTACCAAAATAGCTAAGTCGTAAGCACAGCAGAATTGTTGCTGATGGTGTCAGGCATGTCATTGGTGTATAAGTTGAAAAGCAATGGAGCTAATACTGATCCTTGAGGAAGACCATTATTTACTGGAAACGACCTGCTTGACCTTTGTCCTATGGTGACCTTGAAATACCGACTTGGCAGCATATTCTTCAGAAGTGATGTTAGTTTTGGGCACGGTATGTGTTTTTTAAGTTTAAGCAATAATCCGTCCGCTGGTGTAATACCAGGTTCCTCTTTACATACGCTATATTGGAATCAGCTCCAAGTTTCCTCAGAAGAGACTATGCTTTCCTAATAGTGTGAGTGAAGCTTATTGGAGAAGTTAGGTCTTTCCACTTCTCCTTCCTACTGTCATTCAGTTCTTCCCCATTTCAGAATTACGAGTTTTGTGATAATTCATATATAAAGTATGGATTGATTTGTCCCAACATAGAATATATTGTTTCCTGAATTCTCGGGGGAAGTACCGCTTAGCAGCACCGATGACTAATCGCTTATAGTTCTCTGCCTTTGGTGATATCTATAGTAAATTACAGTCCACCTCCGAGCTATATTTCACCCAGTTCGCATTCTTAAAATTCCATCTTGGTTTATGAATTGACCTGATACCTGGGCTTGAAGTCTCCTATGTAAATACATGGTGAGGTAAAGTAAGCACACGAAATAACCTCATCCAAAAACTTTGCAGCACTAGTTGGGGTGCATCAGCAGATACGCTTCGCTCAGTTTGGTGTATTCCACAGCTGAATACTGTGCGCCGGTATGGATGAACAGCTCCCTCGTAAAGTAGGTAGACACTCAGTTTGGTGTATTCTACAGCTGAATACTGTCCGCCGGTATGGATGAACAGCCCCCACGTAAAGTAGGTAGACACTCAGTTTGGTGTATTCTACAGCTGAATACTGTGCGCCGGTATGGATGAACAGTCCCCACGTAAACTAGGTAGACACTCAGTTTGGTGTATTCTACAGGTGAATATTGTGCGCCGGTATGGATGAACAGCCCCCATGTAAAGTAGGTAGACACTCAGTTAGGTGTATTCTACAACTGAATATAGTAGGGGGGTAGTGGTGCTTCTGCCCCCCTCCCCCCCAACCCAACTACTCCCAATGCGAGCCGATAACTACCGAACCCGTGGACGGAGATTCACGAATGAGGTGTTGTTGGACTCGTGATGACGGGGGCTTTGCTATGGACCACTCATTTCAACCCCTAAATAAAACCTACCCCTGCTAGGGGGTGAAATTGTAATTTTTATTTAAAGTCTCTTTTCAAATTTGACATGTATAAGGTGTGCTGCGAAAATGAACTTAAACGTTGTTGCTCATATAGTGCATGCGTTTTACAAGATGCCGCTATGGATCAACATTTTTATTTTTGTTTTATACGCATGCGCAGTTGGGATTTTTGTAAGAGGGCGAGCTCTTTGAAAAAAATGATTGATAAGAAGAGGTTTTGGTTGTGAGGAGAGAACCAGATAGTCGCCTACTTTCCTACGAAGTTTGCCGATGTCTCTCGAACGCAAGGTTGTGACGTGTCAAATCGCTTGTCTCGAAGCTCTATATATGCTATTAATAGGTTAAAGTTTTGAGAATGAGGGAAACAGGCTTTTTGGGGGTAAAACCATGATTTTAGACTTTTTCCGATATTTCACGAATGCATGGTCGGATTTGGTCCTATGACGTGTCAAATGGCTTGTCTCGAAACCCTCTTTATTTTGGTAATGGGTTAAAGTTTTTGAGAATGAGGGAAACAGAATGTTTTGGGGTAAAACCGTGATTTTAAAATGTTTGCTATATCTCGCGAACCAATTATGCTAGAGGCGTGTACGAGGGGTCCAAGGACTCGGACTGACGTCCTCTTTCCTATGGACCACTCGTTATATTTTTTTTTTAAATTTGGAAACTCGATTTTGGGGTAACCAAGTGTTTTTTGTGATTTTTGCTGATAAGTCACGAACCAATAAGCCTAGAGACAAGTGCGAGGTGTTATTTTTTTCACCGCGTTGCCCTCTTGCCGAGGATGTTCGTGATGAGCAGGAATGAAAAACCATGTTGAGGTAAAACCATGATTTTAGACTTTTTGCTTTATCTCGCAAACCCATAACGCTAGAGACGTGTACGAGGTGTCCTAGGACTCGGGATCACGCCCCCTTTTAGAAACTATGTTTGACATTTTGACAAAGGGCCTAACGCCATACATGTTGAAAAAAAATTCTCTACCGATACCGGTTTATAATGTTCATGAAGCGTGGTGGTTGAGAGAGACGATACTGCTGGATGTGTTTCAACGAACCTGTCGCTGACCACGGTGGCTGTGCTCAATAGATCAATCGCTATTTCGACAGTTCGGTTTATGACAGAGCGAGGGTGCGTTTTTTCTGATACTTTACCCCGAAGATGATCTTTAACGTGTAAACGGTGATGAGAACTTGGTTCTATGTTGGTCGAAGCGAGTACAGTAAACAAACTTGCAGAGGAGCAGGAGGTGAATGTCATTTGAGCTTATTGGAATGCGCTGATCTGACTTGACTACAGGTGCAATGGAAAATGACAAAGACGCAGAGGGCACTTGAAGGTGAAATAATCTGACCATCGTGGTGGCAGGGAAGAGCGAATACACGTGTGAGATGACATGCACGCTAAACAAGTTACATCCTGTTTGCTTCGTACGTGACAAAATGCAAGTTCATGTGAAATTTGATCCGGCACAGGTGTTCACTTTGGGCGTTAGCTGTCCACGTGACCTATAACAGGATGTTCAAAGCGTGGGAAAAAATGATTATACATGCAATGTAACATATATAAAAACATGTCGTTATCATTTCCACTCTCACTTAGGTTACTACCTTTGAACACATTGCGTTGCGTGAAACCCCTGGTCTTGATTAACAGTTTTGGTGTTGGTGGAAAATACTTAACCTTGTTGTGGGGTAGGTATTTATTTATATATTTATTCATTTATACATTTATTGATTTATATATTTTACAAGGAATTATTTATTGATTAGGTAATTAATGATTTTATTTATTTATTTGTTTGCAGATAACCGGTATACCTTACATGTCTGAGAGAGAAGAAACCATTGCACTTTTGAGCTCACTAGAAGGAAACAGCAACAAGCCACTGAAGTAAAGGTGAGATGATTTTTTTTAAACTAACTTGTTTCATTTTTTTTGTTTTATGTTTTATTTTATGAAATGCATGTATTAACCTGAATTTAGGTATTTATTGCGGTTTATTTTATTTATTTTTTGAAACTTGGAAAGAAAAGCCTTACCGCCGTAGCAGTTCCTGAAAAAAAAAACGAAACGCACTAAAGCGAAAACACTGCCAAAGAGTGAACTGTTTAAAACTCAGGTAAGTCTAACTTAAAAATGCTATTTCATTTTACCACTACTAAAACTCGTAAACAAAAAAAAATCATTACCTGTACATGACTGGGACAATGATTGCTTTCTTGATTAATGGCTAAGTTGTTGTTGTTGTTGACTGGGAAAAGTACAAGGCCATGTTGGATTTTCTAAAAATAAAAAAAATAAATTTAATTTATGGGTGGTTCCCTATGGACTCAACGAATATCGACAGGTTTGAACATGATAATGTGAACAAAGTGACATGACATTCATTTTTGTTTATATATTGGTCAAAAGGGGGGGGGGGGTGTAAATGACTGTAGCTTTATAAAAAGAAAATAAGTACATGGGTTACTGTTAGTGCCCACATACAGTTTATTTTTAATGATGTTTTGATATATTAATGCCAATTAACGTTAAGGTTTTATTTACAAGTATTGATTGATTGATTGATTGATTGAGTGAGTGATGGGTTATTTTGTTTGCTTTTAGGTGTCGTCATGTGCCATTAACGTAATGAACAGACGGTGAACAAGCATGCATTATGCTTTAAAGTACTCTGTGCTCTTGTGCAACGTTAATAACTTACAATAAGAAAAATTTTATTATAAGACATGGCGTTAGTACCAAATACAACAAGTGAGCAAGTTGGTTTACCACGTGGGTTAAATTTAAAATCAGAACATGACCGTTGGTTAACATTTGAATCCTGGCCTGTAGGCCTTTTGTCGACACATGAACTTGCAAAAGCAGATTTTTTTTACTTGAACCGAGGAGATGTGGTGCGCTGTGTGTTTTGTCGTATTGAACTTTCACACTGGGAAGAAGGGGATGATCCCTTTAGAGACCATTTGCGATGGTCTCCTCATTGTCCTTACATGCTTGGAAAGCAAGTGGGTAACATACCTGTGTATTCATTTTACCGAACCACAAGACCATTGGCCGCTAATTACGTTGCTGAATCACAAATAAATAACAATAGTGATGTATTACCAGCCAACGGTAGTGTCGATATATGTGGTCTATATGCCATAGACAGTGTTGAATTGGCGTGTGCTTTTGAAAAATTGGGAGTTTGCAAGACTAAAGCACTAGCACACCCAGAGTACAGCTCTGTTGAAAAACGTTTAGAATCTTATAAAAATGTTTGGCCATTAATATTAAAACACCTTACCAAACAGCTAAGTGAAGCTGGATATTTTATAGTGGTGAAGGGGATAAAACAATATGTTTTTATTGTGGATTTGCTTTAAAGGATTGGCAAATGACTGATGACCCTTTTGTGGAACACGCTCGTTGGTTACCTAACTGTAAATACATGGTGTTGCTTAAAGGTCAGGAATTTGTGAACACTATTCGTAAAGAAAACATAATTGCAGCACAAGACATAAAAGTGCCTTTAGAGTTAGAACACGCGGAGCAAATTCACGAGGCTGATAGAAAAGACTTGTCTCACGAACAGATACAAAAGTGTGACCAACAATTATGTAAAATTTGTTATCAAGATGAACTAGGTGTTGTATTTTTGCCTTGGGGACACATGATAGCCTGTGTCAAGTGTGCATTAGAACTTAACACTTGTGCTATATGCAGAAAAGTAGTATCTGCTACAGTTAGGGCATTTCTTGCATAACTAGTATAATTTCTTCGCCATGCATAGTGCAAAATCCCTAATTGCACAATATTATTAAAGCTGTTTTAGAGTGTAATAGGTATGCTTTTGTTTTGTTTATAGACTACTACAATGAATGTTTTGAATGCTGTGGGACAATCATGTGGCTTAGAGACAAAGAAGCTCAGCGAATTGCCAACGCATATTCCATTCCGCATTATCAAGATTCAGAAATTGAAAACAGCATATGGTGATCGTGTACTTTGTGTATGTGAAAACTTTGAGACATTTCTGCCTATACGGTTTAATGATATGTCGGAAAGTGTTTTTGATGAAGTCAATAATGCTGTGCAACCTGTACACTTAATTTATGAAGGTTTTAAAAACAATAGGTGCATGATTCGTTTTAATTAAATAAAAAAGTCAAATAATAATGGAAGATATAAGTCATGACAATGGACTGAAAGAAAAATATGTGTATAGAATAATAATGTCTTAGTGTTTAGTATTGTCTTAAAAATATTATCATGAAACCAAAATAAATGTATATAAAGTTTGTAAATAAATGAAAATAATGGTACAATGTTGTTTTATTTTCTATAGAAGTCAGAATATTTTACATTGCAGAGTATACATGATTATGACAATAAAAAGCACACTTAATACAAGTCTTTGCCTTTACGATAGTGTGTTATAGTTTTAAAAACAAAGCTTGTTGTAGATCTTTTTTCTTCCACGGTAAACAATAGGCCTGAAAACGTTATTGTCCTGTTTTGGATCATTATCACTATCATAAACATAAGCAGCATGATCTATATCACTATTATTATAATCACTATAATTATCCTCAGCATTATCCTCAACATTACTAAAACCAGTTAAATATTCCTGGTCCTCTTCCTCTTCCTCTTCCTCTACAGTGTCCTCATGTAGAGTCTGCGTGGCTTTTGATAATGTTAAGGGTTTTTTGAACATTGAATTATTTTCAATAGTAGTATTGTTTTGTAGCACTTGCTTTTTAACATTTTCATGATTTTCTGTTGACAGCAACAGTGTTTCATGCAGTACACTACATTGATGATCACTGACACTTAAAACCACACTATTTTTGCTTTTTAGCTCACTGCGACATTGTTTTGAACGTTGTTTTGTACAACGCCAAATAACAGTTCCATTTTTATTGGTTCGTTTCACAATATATGAATATCCTTTATAGAATGCATGAGGCTTACCATACCTAGTCACAGATACTTCCATATCAACTGTCAAGCTTAGACTAAGCTCTAGTAAAGACAACTAGCTAATAAGAACAATAGTTTAATGTGCGAGCATATATGGGTGGAAATGTGGGAGCAAAAAAATGGGGGCAAAAATTGGGAGCAAAACGTAGGAGCAAAAAGTGGGAGAAAAAATTGGGAGCAAAAAGTGGGAGCGAAAAGTGGGAGCAAAAAGTGGGAGCAAAAAGTGGGAGCAAAAAGTGGGAGCAAAAATTGAGAACAAAAAGTGGGAGCAAAAAAAGTAGGAGCAATTATGGGAGCAAATGTGAAAGCAAAAGTGGGAGCAAGTATGGGAGCATATGTGAAAGCAAAAGTGGGAGCAAAAAAGTGAGAGAAAAAAGTTGGAGCAAAAATTGTAAGCAAAAGTGGGAGCAAATATGAGTGCAAAAAAAAAGGTGTGAATAAATATTGGAAACAAAAAGTGGGAGCAAAAAGTGGGAGCAAAAGTGGGAGCAAAAATTGAGAGCAAAAAGTGGGAGCAAAAAAAAATAGGAGCAAGTATGGGAGCAAATGTGAATGCAAAAGTGGGAGCAAGTGTGGGAGCATATGTGAAAGCAAAAGTGGGAGCAAAAAGTGAGAGAAAAAAAGGTGGGAGCAAAAAGTGTAAGCAAAAGTGGGAGCAAATATGAGAGCAAAAATAGTGTGAGCAAATGTGGGATCAAAAAGTGGGAGTAAAATGTGGGAGCTAAAAGTGTAAGCAAAAGTGGGAGCAAAAAATTGGGAGCAAAACGTGGGAGCAAAATGTGGGATCAAAAGAAAGTAGGAGCAAGTATGAGAGTAAATGTGAAAGGGAAAGTGGGATCAAGTATGGGAGCAAATGTGAAAGCAAAAGTGGAAGCAAAAAGTGAGAGAAAAAAGTGGGAGCAAAAGGTGTAAGCAAAAGTGGAAGCAAATATGAGAGCAAACAAATGTGGGAGGTTAAATATGGGAGCAAAAAGTGGGATCAAAACGTGTAAGCAGAAGTGGGAGCAAACAAGTGTGAGCAAATATGGGAGCAGAAAGTGGGAGCAAATGTGAAAGCAAAAGTGGGAGCAAAAAGAGCGAGCAAAAGTGAGTGCACAAAGTGGGGGCAAAATGTGTGAGTAAAAAGTGGGGGCAAATGAGGTGTTTTTCTAAAACAATCTCCCCTAACCTAACCTAACCTAAATTCACCCAACCTAATTTCACCTAACCTAACTTCACCTAACCTAACCTTCCAACTCTCAGATCAAAAATTAAATTCTGGCCATAGTTGAGTTGGTACCCAAAACCTCTGGGATAACACCCAAGTATACTAGCCACTACACCGCGAAATGGGCAAATTATCATGCAACACAACACAAAAATAAAAAGTTTTCTGTAGTGTAACTCATTGGCTGACAATCATAGTTGAGAATTCAAACCCAAGACCTCAGGACTTTTGTTTTGAACATTATCAGAAATATTATTCCATTTACATTTTGCTGTTGCTTATAGTTATAAGAGTTGGCATTAATATGGGAGCAAAAGTGAAAGCAAAAAGTGGGTGCAAGCATGGCTGGTTGTAGAGACTTTCATATCAACTAATACACATAAATTAATTTTAGTAAAGTGACTTTGCTAATAATAATAATAATAATAATATTAACAGTTTAAAAAAATCAAGGGGATTGATATTTTTCAGGGTGTAATTTCCAAAGTACTGTCAAGAATAATAATTACATGAACAGATTCCAAGAAATATAGAGTGCTTTTAAGGTTAATGATTGGCTAGGAGTGAGATAGAGCTAGCTAACCTAAGTTAACCTCAGCTCAGTAAACCTAACCTTGTCACATGGCATGTTCTACAAGTATAGACTTGCTTTGGGACTGGCTATGACGTCACAGATGAATGGCGGTGGGAGGCTGGACATGACTTTTTATTACTCAAAAACATTTTCCTTTTTGCCAGCCTCCCACCGCCATTACAATTTCACCCCTTAGTAGGGGTAGGTTTTATTTAGGGGTTGAAATGAGTGGTCCATAGCAAAGCCCCCGTATCCCGAGTCCAACAAAACCTCATTCGTGAATCTCCGACCACGGGTTCGGGAGTTATCGGCTCGCATTCGGAGTAGTGGGGGGGGGGGGGGGCAGAAGCACCACTACCTCCCTACTGAATATTGTGCCTCGGTATGGATGACAGCCCCCACGTAAAGTAGGTAGACACTCAGTTTGGTGTATTCTACAGCTGAATACTGTGCGTCAGTATGGATGAACAGCCTCCACGTAAAGTAGGTAGACACTCAGTTAGGTGTATTCTACAGCTGAACACCGTGCGCCGGTATGGATGACAGCCCCCACGTAAAGTAGGTAGACACTCAGTTTGGTGTATTCTACAGCTGAATACTATGCACCGGTATGGAAGACAACCCCCACGTAAAGTAGGTACACACTCAATTTGGTGTATTCTACAGCTGAATATTGTGCGCCGGTATGGATGAACAGCCTCCACGTAAAGTAGGTAGACACTCAGTTTGGTGTATTCTACAGCTGAATACTGTGCGCCGGTATGGATAAACATCCCCCACGTAAAGTAGGTCGACACTCAGTTTGGTGTATTCTGCAGCTGAATATTTTGCGCTGGTATGGATGAACAGCCCCCACGTGAAATAGGTAGACACTCAGTTTGGTGTATGCTACAGCTGAGTACTGTGCGCTGGTATGGATAAACAGATCTCACGTAAATTAGGTAGACACTCAGTTTGGTGTATTCTACAGCTGAATATTGTGCGCCGGTATGGATGACAGCCCCCACGTAAAGTAGGTAGACACTCAGTTTGGTGTATTCTAGAGCTGAATATTGTGCGCCGGTATGGATGACAGCCTCCACGTAAAGTAGGTAGACACTCAGTTTGGTGTATTCTACAGCTGAATACTGTGCGTCAGTATGGATGAACAGCCTCCACGTAAAGTAGGTAGACACTCAGTTAGGTGTATTCTACAGCTGAACACCGTGCGCCGGTATGGATGACAGCCCCCACGTAAAGTAGGTAGACACTCAGTTTGGTGTATTCTACAGCTGAATACTGTGCGTCAGTATGGATGAACAGCTGCCACGTAAAGTTGGTAGACACTCAGTTTGGTGTATTTTACAGGTGTATATTGTGCGCCGGTATGGATGAACAGCCCCCACGTAAAGTAGGTAGACACTCAGTTTGGTGTATTCTACAGCTGAATACTGTGCGTCAGTATGGATGAACAGCCTCCACGTAAAGTAGGTAGACACTCAGTTAGGTGTATTCTACAGCTGAACACCGTGCGCCAATATGGATGACAGCCCCCACGTAAAGTAGGTAGACACTCAGTTTGGTGTATTCTACAGCTGCTTATTGTGCGCCGGTATGGATGAACAGCCCCCACGTAAAGTAGGTAGACACTCGGTTTGGTGTATTCTACAGCTGAATATTGTGCGACGGTATGGATGAACAGCTGCCACGTAAAGTAGGTAGACACTCAGTTTGGTGTATTATACAGCTGAATATTGTGCGCCGGTATGGATAAACAGTCCCCACGTAAAGTAGGTAGACACTCTGTTTGGTGTATTCTACAGATGAATACTGTGCGCTGGTATGGATGAACAGCCCCCACGTAAAGTAGGTAGACACTCAGTTTGGTGTATTCTAGAGCTGAATATTGTGCGCCGGTATGGATGAACAGCCCCCACGTAAAGTAGGTAGACACTCAGTTTGGTGTATTCTACAGCTGAATATTGTGCGACGGTATGGATGAACAGCCCTCACGTAAAGTAGGTAGACACTCAGTTTGGTGTATTCTAAAGCTGCTTATTGTGCGCCGGTATGGATGAACAGCCCTCACGTAAAGTAGGTAGACACTCAGTTTGGTGTATTCTACAGCTGAATATTGTGCGACGGTATGGATGAACAGCCCTCACGTAAAGTAGGTAGACACTCAGTTTGGTGTATTCTAAAGCTGCTTATTGTGCGCCGGTATGGATGAACGGCCCCCACGTAAAGTAGGTAGACACTCAGTTTGGTGTATTCTACAGCTGAATATTGTGCGACGGTATGGATGAACAGCCCCCACGTAAAGTAGGTAGACACTCAGTTTGGTGTATTCTACAGCTGAATACTGTGCGCCGGTATGGATGAACAGCCCCAACGTAAAGTAGGTAGACACTCAGTTTGGTGTATTCTACAGCTGAATACTGTGCGTTGGTATGGATGAACAGCCCCCACGTAAAATAGGTACACTCTCAGTTAGGTGTTTTTACAGCTGAATACTGTGCGCCGGTATGGATAAACAGATCTCACGTAAGGTAGGTACACACTCAGTTTGGTGTATTCTACAGCTGAATACTGTGCGCCGGTATGGATAATCATCCCCCACGTAAAGTAGGTAGACACTCAGTTTAGTGTATTCTACAGCTGAATATTGTGCGCCGGTATGGATGAACAGCCCCCATGTAAAGTAGGTAGACACTCAGTTTGGTGTATTCTACAGCTGAATACTGTGCGCTGGTATGGATGAACAGCCCCCACGTAAAGTAGGTACACTCTCAGTTAGGTGTTTTTACAGCTGAATACTGTGTGCCGGTATGGATAAGCAGATCCCACGTAAAGTAGGTAGACACTCGGTTTGGTGTATTCTACAGCTGAATACTGTGCGCCGGTATGGATAAACAGATCTCACGTAAAGTAGGTACACACTCAATTTGGTGTATTCTGCAGCTGAATACTGTGCGCCGGTATGGATGACAGCCCCCACGTAAAGTAGGTACATACTCAGTTTGGTGTATTCTACAGCTGAATATTGTGCGCTGTTATGGATGAACAGCTCCCACGGAAAGTAGGTAGACACTCAGTTTGGTGTATTCTACAGCTGAATATTGTGCGACGGTATGGATGAAGAGCCCCCACGTAAAGAAGGTAGACACTCGGTTTGGTGTATTCTACAGCTGAATATTGTGCGACGGTATGGATGAACAGCTGCCACGTAAAGTAGGTAGACACTCAGTTTGGAGTATTCTACAGCTGAATATTGTGCGACGGTATGGATGAACAGCCCCCACGTAAAGAAGGTAGACACTCGGTTTGGTGTATTCTACAGCTTAATATTGTGCGCCGGTATGGATGAACAGCCTCCACGTAAAGTAGGTAGACACTCAGTTAGGTGTATTCTACAGCTGAACACCGTGCGCCGGTATGGATGACAGCCCCCCTTAAAGTAGGTAGACACTCTATTTGGTGTATTCTACAGCTGAATACTGTGCGCTGTTATGGATGAACAGCCCCCACGCAAAGTAGGTAGACACCCAGTTTGGTGTATTCTGCAGCTGAGTACTGTGCGCCGGTATGGATGAACAGCCTCCACGTTAAGTAGGTAGACACTCAGTTTGATGTATTTTACAGCTGAATACTGTGCTCCGGTATGGATGACAGGGCCCACGTAAAGTAGGTACATACTCAGTTTGGTGTATTCTACAGCTGAATATTGTGCGCCGGCATGGATGAACAGCTTCCACGTAAAGTTGGTAGACATTCAGTTTGGTGTATTCTTCAGCTGAATACTATGCACCGGTATGGATGACAACCCCCACGTAAAGTAGGTACACACTCAATTTGGTGTATTCTACATCTGAATATTGTGTGCCGGTATGGATGAACAGCCCTCACGTAAAGTAGATAGACACTCAGTTTGGTGTATTCTACAGCTGAATATTGTGCGCGGGTAAGAATGAACAGCCTCCACGTAAAGTAGGTAGACACTCAGTTCGGTGTATTCTACAGCTGAATATTGTGCGCCGGTATGGATGAACAGCCCCCACGTAATGTAGGTAGACACTCAATTTGGTGTATTCTACAGCTGTATATTCTGTGCCGGTAAGGATGAACAGCCCCCACGTAAAGCAGGTAGACAATCAGTTTGGTGTATTCTACAGCTGAATACTGTGTGCCGGTATGGATGAACAGCCCCCACGTAAAGTAGACAGACACTCAGTTTGGTTTATGCTAGAGCTGAGTACTGTGCGCCGGTATGGATATACAGATCACACGTAAAGTAGGTAGACACTCAGTTTGGTGTATTCTACAACTGAATATTGTGCCTCGGTATGGATGACAGCCCCCACTTAAAGTAGGTAGACACTCAGTTCGGTGTATTCTATAGCTGAATACTGTGCGTCGTAATGGATGAACAGCCTCCACGTAAAGTAGGTAGACACTCAGTTAGGTGTATTCTACAGCTGAACACCGTGCGCCGGTATGGATGACAGCCCCCACGTTAAGTAGGTAGACACTCAGTTTGGTGTATTCTACAGCTGAATACTATGCGCCGGTATGGCTGACAGCCCCCATGAAAAGTAGGTACACACTCAATTTGGTGTATTCTACAGCTGAATATTGTGCGCCGGTATGGATGAACAGCCCCTACGTAAAGTAGATAGACACTCAGATTGGTGTATTCTACAGCTGAATACTGTGCGCCGGTATGGATGAACAGCCTCCACGTAAAGTAGGTAGACACTAAATTAGGTGTATTCTTCAGCTGAACACCGTGCGCCGGTATGGATGACAGCCCCCACGTTAAGTAGGTAGACACTCAGTTTGGTGTATTCTACAGCTGAATACTATGCGCCGGTATGGCTGACAGCCCCCATGAAATGTAGGTACACACTCAATTTGGTGTATTCTACAGCTGAATATTGTGCGCCGGTATGGATGAACAGCCCTCACGTAAAGTAGGTAGACACTGAGTTTGGTGTATTCTAAAGCTGCTTATTGTGCGCCGGTATGGATGAACAGCCCACACGTAAAGTAGGTACACTCTCAGTTAGGAGTATTTTACAGCTGAATACGGTGCGCCGGTATGGATAAACAGATCTCACGTAAGGTAGGTACACACTCAGTTTGGTGTATTCTACAGCTGAATACTGTGCGCCGGTATGGATGAACAGCCCCAACGTTAAGTAGGTAGACACTCAGTTTGGTGTATTCTACAGCCGAATACTGTGCGCTGGTATGGATGAACAGCCCCCACGTAAAGTAGGTACACTCTCAGTTAGGAGTATTTTACATCTGAATACGGTGCGCCGGTATGGATAAACAAATCTCACGTAAGGTAGGTACACACTCAGTTTGGTGTATTCTACAGCTGAATACTGTGCGCCGGTATGGATAAACATCCCCCACGTAAAGTAGGTAGACACTCAGTTTGGTGTATTCTACAGCTGAATATTGTGCGCCGTAATGGATGAACAGCCCCCACGTAAAGTAGGTAGACACTCGGTTTGGTGTATTCTATAGCTGATTATTGTGCGCCGGTATGGATGAACAGCCCCCACGTAAAGTAGGAACACACTCAGTTAGGTGTATTCTACAGCTGAATACTCTGCGCCGGTATGGATAAACAGATCTCACGTAAAGTAGGTACACACTCAATTTGGAGTATTCTGCAGCTGAATACTGTGCGCCGTTATGGATGACAGCCCCCACGTAAAGTAGGTACATACTCAGTTTGGTGTATTCGACAGGTGAATATTGTGCGCTGTTATGGATGAACAGCTCCCACGTAAAGTAGGTAGACACTCAGTTTGGTGTATTCCACAGCTGAATATTGTGCGACGGTATGGATGAACAGCCCCACGTAAAGAAGGTAGACACTCGGGTTGTTGTATTCTACAGCTGAATATTGTGCGACGGTATGGATGAACAGCTCCCACGTAAAGTAGGTAGACACTCGGTTTGGTGTATTCTACAGCTGAATATTGTGCGCCGGTATGGATGATCAGCCCCCACGTAAAGTAGTTAGACACTCAGTTCGGTGTATTCTACAGCTGAATACTGTGCGCCGGTATGGATGAACAGCCTCCACGTTAAGTAGGTAGACACTCAGTTTGGTGTATTCTACAGCTGAATACTGTGCTCCGGTATGGATGACAGGCCCCACGTAAAGTAGGTACATACTCAGTTTGGTGTATTCTACAGCTGAATATTGTGCGCCGGTATGGATGAACAGCTTCCACGTAAAGTAGGTAGACATTCAGTTTGGTGTATTCTTCAGCTGAATACTATGCACCGGTATGGATGACAACCCCCACGTAAAGTAGGTACACACTCAATTTGGTGTATTCTACAGCTGAATATTTTGTGCCGGTATGGATGAACAGCCCTCACGTAATGTAGATAGACACTCAGTTAGGTGTATTCTACAGCTGAATATTGTTCGCCGGTAAGAATGAACAGCCTCCACGTAAAGTAGGTAGACACTCAGTTCGGTGTATTCTACAGCTGAATATTGTGCGCCGGTATGGATGAACAGCCCCCACGTAATGTAGGTAGACACTCTATTTGGTGTATTCTACAGCTGAATACACTGCGCCGGTAAGGATGAACAGCCCCCACGTAAAGCAGGTAGACACTCAATTTGGTGTATTCTACAGCAGAATACTGTTTGCCGGTATGGTTGAACAGCCCCCACGTAAAGTAGACAGACACTCAGTATGGTGTATGCTAGAGCTGAGTACTGTGCGCCGGTATGGATATACAGATCTCATGTAAAGTAGATAGACACTCAGTTTGGTGTATTCTACAACTGAATAATGTGCCTCGGTATGGATGACAGCCCCCACTTAAAGTAGGTAGACACTCAGTTAGGTGTTATTCTACAGCTGAACACCGTGCGCCGGTATGGATTACAGCCCCCACGTTAAGTAGGTAGACACTCAGTTTGGTGTATTCTACAGCTGAATACTATGCGCCGGTATGGCTGATAGCCCCCATGAAAAGTAGGTACACACTCAATTTGGTGTATTCTACAGCTGAATATTGTGCGCCGGTATGGATGAACAGCCCCTACGTAAAGTAGATAGACACTCAGTTTGGTGTATTCTACAGCTGAATACTGTGCGCCAGTATGGATGAACAGCCTCCACGTAAAGTAGGTAGACAATCAGTTTGGTGTATTCTACAGCTGAATATTGTGCGCCGGTATGGATGAACAGCCCCCACGTATATTAGGTAGACACTCAGTTTGGTGTATTCTACAGCTGAATACTCTGCGCCGTTATGGATGACAGCCCCCAAGTTCGGTAGGTAGACACTCAGTTTGGTGTATTCTACAGCTGAATATTGTTTGCTGGTATGGATGTACATCCCCCACGTAAAGTATGTAGACACTCAGTTTGGTGTATTCTACAGCTGACTACTGTGTGCCGGTATGGATAAACATCCCCCACGTAAAGAATGTAGGCACTCAGTTTGGTGTATTCTGCAGCAGAATATTGTTCTCCGGTATGGATGAACAGCCCCCACGTGAAAGAGGTAGACACTCAGTTTGGTGTATGCTACAGCTGAGTACTGTGCGCCGGTATGGATAAACAGATCTCACGTAAATTAGGTAGACACTCAGTTTGGTGTATTCTACAGCTGTATATTTTTCTCCGGTATGGATGACAGCTCCCACGTTAAGTAGGTTGACACTCAGTTTGATGTATACTACAGCTGAATATTGTGCGCCGGTATGGATAAACAGCCCCCTCGTAAAGTAGGTAGACACTCAGTTTGGTGTATTCTACAGCTGAATATTGTGCCTCCGGTATGGATAAACAGCCCCCACGTAAAGTAGGTAGACACTCAGTTTAGTGTATTCTACAGCTGAATATTGTGCGCCGGTATGGATAAACAGCCCCCACGTACAGTAGGTAGACACTCAGTTTAGTGTATTCTACAGCTGCATATTGTGCGCCAGTATGGATAAACAACCCCCACGTAAAGTAGGTACTCACTCAGTTTGGTGTATTCTACAGCTGAATACTGTGCGACGGTATGGATGAACAGCCCCCACGTAAAGTAGGTACTCACTCAGTTAGGTGTATTCTACAGCTGAATACTGTGCGCCGGTATGGATAAACAGATCTCACGTAAAGTAGGTACACACTCAGTTTGGTGTTTTCTACAGCTGAATACTGTGCGCCGGTATTGATAAACATCCCCCACGTAAAGTAGGTAGACACTCAGTTTGGTGTATTCTACAGCTGAATATTGTGCGCCGGTATGGTTGAACAGTCCCCACGTAATGTAGGTAGACACTCGGTTTGGTGTATGCTACAGCTGAGTACTGTGCGCCGGTATGGATAAACAGATCCCACGTAAAGTAGGTAGACACTCGGTTTGGCGTATTCTACAGCTGAGTATTGTGCGGCGGTATGGATGATCAGCCCCCTCGTAAAATAGGTAGACACTCAGTTTGGTGTATTCTACAGCTGAATACTGTGCGCCGGTATGGATGAACAGCCTCCACGTAAAGTAGGTAGACACTCAGTTTGGTGTATTCTACAGCTGGATACTGTGCGCCGGTATGGATGAACAGCTTCCACGTAAAGTAGGTAGACACTCAGTTTGGTGTATTTTACAGCTGAATACTGTGCTCCGGTATGGATGACAGTCCCCACGTAAAGTAGGTAGATACTCAGTTTGGTGTATTCTACAGCTGAATATTGTGCGCCGTTATGTATGAACAGCCCCCACGTAAAGTAGGTAGACACCCAGTTTGGTGTATTCTACAGCTGAGTTCTGTGCGCCGGTATGGATGAACAGCCTCCACGTTAAGTAGGTAGACACTCAATTTGGTGTATTCTACAGCTGAATACTGTGCTCCGGTATGGATGACAGCCCCCACGTAAAGTAGGTACATACTCAGTTTGGTGTATTCTACAGCTGAATATTGTGCGCCGGTATGGATGAACAGCCCCCACGTAAAGTAGATAGACACTCAGTTTGGTGTATTCTACAGCTGAATATTGTGCTCCCACTTGCTTTCACATTTGCTCCCATACTTGCTCCTACTTTTGCTTTCACATTTACGCTCATACTTGCTCCTACTTTCTTTTGATCCCACTTTTTGCTTATACTTTTTGCTTCCACTTTTTTTTCTCTCACTTTTTGCTCCCACTTTTGCTTTCACATTTGCTCCCATACTTGATCCCACTTTTGCTTTCACATTTACGCTCATACTTGCTCCTACTTTCTTTTGATCCCACTTTTTGCTCCCAATTTTTGCTCCCGCGTTTTGTTCCCTATTTTTTGCTCCCACTTTTGCATACACTTTAAGCTCTCACATTTTACTCCCACTTTTGCTCCCACTTTTGCTTACACTTTTTGCTCCCAACTATTTTTCTCTCACTTTTTGCTCCCACTTTTGCTTTCACATATTTTCCCATGCTTGCTCCCACTTTTGCTTTCACATTTGCTCCCATACTTGCTCTTACTTTTTTTAGCTCCCACTTTTTGTCCTCAATTTTTGCTCCCACTTTTTGCTCCCACTTTTTGCTCCCACTTTTCGCTCCCACTTTTTGCTCCCAATTTTTTCTCCCACTTTTTGCTCCTACGTTTTGCTCCCAATTTTTGCCCCCATTTTTTTGCTCCCACATTTCCACCCATATATGCTCGCACATTAAACTATTGTTCTTATTACCTAGTTGTCTTTACTAGAGTTTAGTCTAAGCTTGACAGTTGATATGGAAGTATCTGTGACTAGGTATGGTAAGCCTCATGCATTCTATAAAGGATATTCATATATTGTGAAACGAACCAATAAAAATGGAACTGTTATTTGGCGTTGTACAAAACAACGTTCAAAACAATGTCGCAGTGAGCTAAAAAGCAAAAATAGTGTGGTTTTAAGTGTCAGTGATCATCAATGTAGTGTACTGCATGAAACACTGTTGCTGTCAACAGAAAATCATGAAAATGTTAAAAAGCAAGTGCTATAAAACAATACTACTATTGAAAATAATTCAATGTTCAAAAAACCCTTAACATTATCAAAAGCCACGCAGACTCACATGAGGACACTGTAGAGGAAGAGGAACAGGAAGAGGACCAGGAATATTTAACTGGTTTTAGTAATGTTGAGGATAATGCTGAGGATAATTATAGTGATTATAATAATAGTGATATAGATCATGCTGCTTATGTTTATGATAATGATAATGATCCAAAACAGGACAATAACGTTTTCATGCCTATTGTTTTCCGTGGAAGAAAAAAGATCTACAACAAGCTTTGTTTTTAAAACTATAACACACTATCGTAAAGGCAAAGACTTGTATTAAGTGTGCTTTTTATTGTCATAATCATGTATACTCTGCAATGTTAAATATTCTGACTTATATAGAAAATAAAACAACATTGTTCCATTATTTTCATTTATTTACAAACTTTATATACATTTTTTTGGTTACATGATAATATTTTTTAAGACAATACTAAACACTAAGACATTATTATTCTATACACATATTTTTCTTTCAGTCCATTGTCATGACTTATATCTTCCATTATTATTTGACTTTTTTTATTTAATTAAAACGAATCATGCACCTATTGTTTTTAAAACCTCCATAAATTAAGTGTACAGGTTGCACAGCATTATTGACTTCATCAAAAACACTTTCCGACATATCATTAAACCGTATAGGCAGAAATGTCTCAAAGTTTTCACATACACAAAGTACACGATCACCATATGCTGTTTTCAATTTCCGAATCTTGATAATGCGGAATGGAATATGCGTTGGCAATTCGCTGAGCTTCTTTGTCTCTAAGCCACATGATTGTCCCACAGGATTCAAAACATTCATTGTAGTAGTCTATAAACAAAACAAAAGCATACCTATTACACTCTAAAACAGCTTTAATAATATTGTGCAATTAGGGATTTTGCACTATGCATGGCGAATAAATTATACTAGTTATGCAAGAAATGCCCTAACTGTAGCAGATACTACTTTTCTGCATATAGCACAAGTGTTAAGTTCTAATGCACACTTGACCCATGCTATCATGTGTCCACGAGGTAAAACTACAACACCTAGTTCATCTTGATAACAAATTTTACATAATTGTTGGTCACACTTTTGTATCTGTTCGTGAGACAAGTCTTTTCTTTCAGCCTCGTGTATTTGCTCCGCGTGTTCTAACTCTAAAGGCACTTTTATGTCTTGTGCTGCAATCATGTTTTCTTTACGAATGGTGTTCACTAATTCCTGACCTTTAAGCAACACCATGTATTTACAGTTAGGTAACCAACGAGCGTGTTCCACAAAAGGGTCATCAGTCATTTGCCAATCCTTTAAAGCAAATCCACAATAAAACATATTGTTTTATCCCCTTCACCACTATAAAAAAATCCAGCTTCACTTAGCTGTTTGGTAAGGTGTTTTAATATTAATGGCCAAACATGTTTATAAGATTCTAAACGTTTTTCAACAGAGCTGTACTCTGGGTGTACTAGTGCTTTAGTCTTGCAAACTCCCAATTTTTCAAAAGCACACGCCAATTCAACGCTGTCTATGGCATATGGACCACATATATCGACATTACCGTTGGCTGGTAATACATCATTATTATTATTTATTTGTGATTCAGCAACGTAAGTAGCGGCCAATGGTCTTGTGGTTCGGTAAAATGAATACACAGGTATGTTACCCACTTGCTTTCCAAGCATGTAAGGACAATGAGGAGACCATCGCAAATGGTCTCTAAAGGGATCATCCCCTTCTTCCCAGTGTGAAAGTTCAATACGACAAAACACACAGCGCACCACATCTTCTCGGTTCAAGTAAAAAAAACTGCTTTTGCAAGTTCATGTGTCGACAAAAAGCCTACAGGCCAGGATTCAAATGTTAACCAACGGTCATGTTCTGATTTTAAATTTAACCCACGTGGTAAACCAACTTGCTCACTTGTTGTATTTGGTACTAACGCCATGTGTTATAATAAAACTTTTTCTTATTGTAAGTTATTAACGTTGCACAAGAGCACAGAGTACTTTAAAGCATAATGCATGCATGTTCACTGTCTGTTCATTACGTTAATGGCACATGACGACACCTAAAAGCAAACAAAATAACCCATCACTCACTCAATCAATCAATCAATCAATACTTGTAAATAAAACCTTAACGTTAATTGGCATTAATATATCAAAACATCATTAAAAATAAACTGTATATGGGCACTAACAGTAACCCATGTACTTATTTTCTTTTTATAAAGCTACAGTCATTTACACCCCCCCCCCCCTTTTGACCAATATATAAACAAAAATGAATGTCATGTCACGTTGTTCACATTATCATGTTCAAACCTGTGGATATTTGTTGAGTCCATAGGGAACCACCCCTAAATTAATTTTTTATTTTTTTATTTTTAGAAAATCCAATTTGGCCTTGTACTTTTCCCAGTCAACAACAACAACAACATAGCCATTAATCAAGAAAGCAATCATTTTCCCAGTCATGTACAGGTAATGTTTTTTTTGTCTACGAGTTACAGTAGTGGTAAAATGGAATAGCATTTTTAAGTTAGACTTACCTGAGTTTTAAACAGTTCACTCTTTGGCAGTGGTTTCGCTTCAGTGCGTTTCGGTTTTTTTCAGCAACTGCTACGGCGGTAAGGCTTTTCTTTCCAAGTTTCTAAAAATAAATAAAATAAACCGCTATAAATACCTAAATTCAGGTTAATACATGCATTTCATAAAATAAAACATAAAACAAAAAAAATGAAACAAGTTAGTTTAAAAAAAATCATCTCACCTTTACTTGCAGTGGCTTGTTGCTGTTTCCTTCTAGTGAGCTCAAAAGTGCAATGGTTTCTTCTCTCTCAGACATGTAAGGTATACCGGTTATCTGCAAACAAATAAATAAATAAAATCATTAATTACCTAATCAATAAATAATTCCTTGTAAATATATATAAATCAATAATGGTATAAATGAATAAATATATAAATAAATACCTACCCCACAACAAGGTTAAGTATTTTCCACCAACACCAGAACTGTTAAACAAGACCAGGGGTTTCACGCAACGCAATGTTTTCAAAGGTAGTAACCTAAGTGAGAGTGGAAATGATAACGACATGTCTTCAAATATGTTACATTGCATGTATAATCATTCTTACCACGCTTTGAACATCCTGTTATAGGTCACGTGGACAGCTAACGCCTAAAGTGAACACCTGTGCCGGATCAAATTTCACATGAACTTGCATTCTGTCACGTACGAAGCAAACAGGATGTAACTTGTTTAGCGTGCATGTCATCTCACACGTGTATTCGCTCTTCCCTGCCACCACGATGGTCAGATTATTTCACCTTCAAGTGTCCTCTGCGTCTTTGTCATTTTCCATGGCACCTGTAGTCAAGTCAGATCAGCGCATTCCAATAAGCTCAAATGATATTCACCTCCTGCTCCTCTGCAAGTTTGTTTTCTGTACTCGCTTCGACCAACATAGAACCAAGTTCTCATCACCGTTTACACGTTAAAGATCATCTTCGGGGTAAAGTATCAGAAAAAAACGCACCCTCGCTCTGTCATAAACCGACCTGTCGAAATAGCGAGTGATCTATTGAGCACAGCCACCGTGGTCGGCGACAGGTTCGTTGAAACACACACATCCAGCAGTATCGCCTCTCTCAACCACCACGCTTCATGAATATTATAAACATGTATTGGTAGAGAATTTTTTTCTACATGTATGGCGTTAGGCCCTTTGTCAAAATGTCAAACATAGTTTCTAAAAGGGGGCGTAATCCCGAGTCCTAGGACACCTCGTACACGTCTCTAGCGTTATGGGTTTGCGAGATAAAGCAAAAAGTCTAAAATCATGGTTTTACCTCAACATGGTTTTTCATTCCTGCTCATCACGAACATCCTCGGCAAGAGGGCAACGCGGTGAAAAAAATGACACCTCGCACTTGTCTCTAGGCCTATTGGTTCGTGAGTTATCAGCAAAAATCTCAAAAAACACTTGGTTACCCCAAAATCGAGTTTCCATTTTTTTTTAATATAACGAGTGGTCCATAGGAAAGAGGACGTCAGCCCGAGTCCTTGGAACCCTCGTACACGCCTCTAGCATAATTGGTTCGCGAGATATAGCAAAAATTTTAAAATCACGGTTTTACCCCAAAACATTCCGTTTCCCTCATTCTCAAAAACTTCAACCTATTACCAAAATAAAGAGGGTTTCGAGACAAGCCATTTGACACGTCATAGGACCAAATCCGACCATGCATTCGTGAAATATCGGAAAAAGTCTAAAATCATGGTTTTACCCCCAAAAAGCCTGTTTCCCTCATTCTCAAAACTTTAACCTATTAATACCATATATATAGCTTCGAGACAAGCGATTTGACACGTCACACGTCCAAATCCGACCATGCGTTCGAGAGATATCGGCAAACTTCGTAGGAAATTAGGCGACTATCCGGTTCTCTCCTCACCACCAAAACCTCTTCTTATCAATCATTTTTTTCAAAGAGCTCGCCCTTTTACAAAAATCCCAAGTGCGCATGCGTATAAAACAAAAACAAAAATGATGATTCATAGCGGCATTTCGTAAAACGGATGCGCTATATGAGCAACATCGTTTAAGTTCATTTTAGCAGCGCACCTTGTACATGTCGCATTTGAAAAGAGACATTAAATAAAAATTAAAATTTCACCCCTTAGTAGGGGTAGGTTTTATTTAGGGGTTGAAATGAGTGGTCCATAGCAAAGCCCCCGTATTCCGAGTCCAACAAAACCTCATTCGTGAATCTCCGACCACGGGTTCGGGAGTTATCGGCTCGCATTCGGAGTAGTGGGGGGGGGGGGGGGGGGGGGGGGCAGAAGCACCACTAACTCCCTACTGAATATTGTGCCTCGGTATGGAAGACAGCCCCCATGTAAAGTAGGTAGACACTCAGTTTGGGGTATTCTACAGCTGAATACTGTGCGTCAGTATGGATGAACAGCCTCCACGTAAAGTAGGTAGACACTCAGTTTGGTGTATTCTACAGCTGAACACCGTGCGCCGGTATGGATGACAGCCCCCACGTAAAGTAGGTAGACACTCAGTTTGGTGTATTCTACAGCTGAATATTGTGCGCCGGTATGGATGAACAGCTTCCACGTAAAGTAGGTAGACACTCAGTTTGGTGTATTCTACAGCTGAATACTGTGCGCTGGTATGGATAAAAATACCCCACGTAAAGTAGGTAGACTCAGTTTGGTGTATTCTACAGCTGAATATTGTGCGCTGGTATGGATGAACAGCCCCCACGTGAAATAGGTAGACACTCAGTTTGGTGTATGCTACAGCTGAGTACTGTGCGCCGGTATGGATAAACAGATCTCACGTAAATTAGGTAGACACTCAGTTTGGTGTATTCTACAGCTGAATACTATGCACCGGTATGGATGACAACCCCCACGTAAAGTAGGTACACACTCAATTTGGTGTATTCTACAGCTGAATATTGTGCGCCGGTATGGATGAACAGCCTCCACGTAAAGTAGGTAGACACTCAGTTTGGTGTATTCTACAGCTGAATACTGTGCGCCGGTATGGATAAACATCCCCCACGTAAAGTAGGTAGACTCAGTTTGGTGTATTCTACAGCTGAATATTGTGCGCTGGTATGGATGAACAGCCCCCACGTGAAATAGGTAGACACTCAGTTTGGTGTATTCTACAGCTGAATACTATGCACCGGTATGGATGACAACCCCCACGTAAAGTAGGTACACACTCAATTTGGTGTATTCTACAGCTGAATACTGTGCGCCGGTATGGATAAACATCCCCCACGTAAAGTAGGTAGACTCAGTTGGGTGTATTCTACAGCTGAATATTGTGCGCCGGTATGGATAAACAGCCCCCACGTAAAGTAGGCAGACACTCAGTTTGGTGTATTTTACAGCTGAATATTGTGCGCCTGTGTGGATAAACAGATCTCACGTAAAGTAGGTAGACACTCAGTTTGGTGTATTCTACAGCTGAACACCGTGCGCCGGTATGGATGACAGCCCCCACGTAAAGTAGGTAGACACTCAGTTTGGTGTATTCTACAGCTGAATATTGTGCGCCGGTATGGATGAACAGCTTCCACGTAAAGTAGGTAGACACTCAGTTTGGTGTATTCTACAGCTGAATACTGTGCGCTGGTATGGATAAAAATACCCCACGTAAAGTAGGTAGACTCAGTTTGGTGTATTCTACAGCTGAATATTGTGCGCTGGTATGGATGAACAGCCCCCACGTGAAATAGGTAGACACTCAGTTTGGTGTATGCTACAGCTGAATACTGTGCGCCGGTATGGATAAACAGATCTCACGTAAAGTAGGTAGACACTCAGTTTGGTGTATTTTACAGCTGAATATTGTGCGCCGGCATGGATGAACAGCTGCCACATAAAGTAGGTAGACACACAGTTTGGTGTATTTTACAGCTGAATACTGTGCGCCGGTATGGATAAACAGATCTCACGTAAAGTAGGTACACACTCAATTTGGTGTATTCTACAGCTGAATATTGTGCGCTGGTATGGATGAACAGCTGCCACGTAAAGTAGGTAGACACTCAGTTTGGTGTATTTTAAAGCTGAATACTGTGCGCCGGTATGGATAAACAGATCTCACGTAAGGTAGGTACACACTCAGTTTGGTGTATTCTACAGCTGAATACTGTGCGCCGGTATGGATAAACATCCCCCACGTAAAGTAGGTAGACACTCAGTTTAGTGTATTCTACAGCTGAATACTGTGCGCCGGTATGGATGAACAGCCCCCACGTAAAGTAGGTAGACACTCGGTTTGGTGTATGCTACAGCTGAGTACTGTGTGCCGGTATGGATAAGCAGATCCCACGTAAAGTAGGTAGACACTCGGTTTGGTGTATTCTACAGCTGATTATTGTGCGCCGGTATGGATGAACAGCCCCCACGTAAAGTAGGTACACATTCAGTTAGGTATATTCTACAGCTGAATACTGTGCGCCGGTATGGATAAACATATCTCACGTAAAGTAGGTACACACTCAATTTGGTGTATTCTGCAGCTGAATACTGTGCGCCGGTATGGATGACAGCCCCCACGTAAAGTAGGTACATACTCAGTTTGGTGTATTCTACAGCTGAATATTGTGCGCTGCTATGGATGAACAGCTCCCACGTAAAGTCGGTAGACACTCAGTTTGGTGTATTCTACAGTTGAATATTGTGCGACGGTATGGATGAACAGCCCCCACGTAAAGAAGGTAGACACTCGGTTTGGTGTATTCTACAGCTGAATATTGTGCGCCGGTATGGATGAACAGCTGCCACGTAAAGTAGGTAGACACTCAGTTTGGAGTATTCTACAGCTGAATATTGTGCGACGGTATGGATGAACAGCCCCCACGTAAAGAAGGTAGACACTCGGATTGGTGTATTCTACAGCTGAATATTGTGCGCCGGTATGGATGATCAGCCCCCACGTAAAGTAGGTAGACACTCTATTTGGTGTATTCTACAGCTGAATACTGTGCGCTGTTATGGATGAACAGCCCCCACGGAAAGTAGGTAGACACCCGGTTTGGTGTATTCTGCAGCTGAGTACTGTGCGCCGGTATGGATGAACAGCCTCCACGTTAAGTAGGTAGACACTCAGTTTGGTGTATTCTACAGCTGAATACTGTGCTCCGGTATGGATGACAGCCCCCACGTTAAGTAGGTACATACTCAGTTTGGTGTATTCTACAGCTGAATATTGTGCGCCGGTATGGATGAACATCTTCCACGTAAAGTAGGTAGACATTCAGTTTGGTGTATTCTTCAGCTGAATACTATGCACCGGTATGGATGACTGCCCCCACGTAAAGTAGGTACACACTCAATTTGGTGTATTCTACAGCTGAATATTGTGTGCCGGTATGGATGAACAGCCCTCACGTAAAGTAAATAGACACTCAGTTTGGTGTATTCTACAGCTGAATATTGTCCGCCGGTATGGATGAACAGCCCCCACGTAATGTAGGTAGACACTCAATTTGGTGTATTCTACAGCAGAATACTCTGCCCCGGTAAGGATGAACAGCCCCCACGTAAAGCAGGTAGACACTCAGTTTGGTGTATTCTACAGCTGAATACTGTGTGCCGGTATGGATGAACAGCCTCCACGTAAAGTAGACAGACACTCAGTTTGGTGTATGCTAGAGCTGAGTACTGTGCGCCGGTATGGATATACAGATCTCACGTAAAGTAGATAGACGCTCAGTTTGGTGTATTCTACAACTGAATATTGTGCCTCGGTATGGATGACAGCCCCCATTTAAGTAGGTAGACACTCAGTTTGGTGTATTCTACAGCTGAATACTGTGCGTCGGTATGGATGAACAACCTCCACGTAAAGTAGGTAGACACTCAGTTAGGTGTATTCTACAGATGAACACCGTGCGCCGGTATGGATGACAGCCCCCACGTTAAGTAGGTAGACACTCAGTTTGGTGTATTCTACAGCTGAATACTATGCGCCGGTATGGCTGACAGCCCCCATGAAAAGTAGGTACACACTCAATTTGGTGTATTCTACAGGTGAATATTGTGCGCCGGTATGGATGAACAGCCCCTACGTAAAGTAGATAGACACTCAGTTTGGTGTGTTCTACAGCTGAATATTGTGCGCCGGTATGGATGAACAGCCCCCACGTTTATTAGGTAGACACTCAGTTTGGTGTATTCTATAGCTGAATACTCTGCGCCGTTATGGATGACAGCCCCCACGTCCGGTAGGTAGACACTCATTTTGGTGTATTCTACAGCTGAATATTGTTTGCCGGTATGGATGTACAGCCCCCACGTAAAGTAGGTAGACACTCAGTTTGGTGTATTCTACAGCTGACTACTGTGTGCCGGTATGGATAAACATCCCCCAAGTAAAGTATGTAGGCACTCAGTTTGGTGTATTCTGCAGCAGAATATTGTTCACCGGTATGGATGAACAGCCCCCACGTGAAAGAGGTAGACACTCAGTTTGGTGTATGCTACAGCTGAATACTGTGCGCCGGTATGGATAAACATATCTCACGTAAATCAGGTAGACACTCAGTTTGGTGTATTCTACAGCTGTATATTGTTCGCCGGTATGGATGACAGCCCCCACGTTAAGTAGGTGGACACACAGTTTGATGTATTCTACAGCTGAATATTGTGCGCCGGTATGGATAAACAGCCCCCATCTAAAGTAGGTAGACACTCAGTTTAGTGTATTCTACAGCTGAATATTGTCCGCCGGTATGGATAAACAGCCCCCAACTAAAGTAGGTAGACACTCAGTTTAGTGTATTCTACAGCTGAATATTGTCCGCCGGTATGGATGAACATCCCCCACGTAAAGTAGATTGACACTCAGTTTTGTTGTATTCTACAGCTGAATACTGTGCGCCGGTATGGATGAACAGCCCCCACGTAAAGTAGGTACTCAGTCAGGTGTATTCTACAGCTGAATACTGTGCGCCGGTATGGATGAACATCCCCCACGTAAAGTAGATTGACACTCAGTTTAGTTGTATTCTACAGCTGAATACTGTGCGCCGGTATGGATGAACAGCCCCCACGTAAAGTAGGTACTCACTCAGGTGTATTCTACAGCTGAATACTGTGCGTCGGTATGGATGAACAGCCTCCTCGTAAAGTAGGTAGACACTCAGTGTGGTGTATTCTACAGATGAATACTGTGCGCTGGTATGGATGAACAGCCCCCACGTAAAGTAGGTACTCACTCAGGTGTATTCTACAGCTGAATACTGTGCGCCGGTATGGATGAACAGCCCCCACGTAAAGTAGGTACTCACTCAGGTGTATTCTACAGCTGAATACTGTGCGCCGGTATGGATGAACAGCCCCCACGTAAAGTAGGTAGACACTCAGTTTGGTGTATTCTACAGCTGAATATTGTGCGCCGGTATGGATGAACAGCCCCCACGTAAAGTAGGTAGACACTCAGTTTGGTGTATTCTACAGCTGAATACTCTGCGCCGTTATGAATGACAGCCCCCACGTTCGGTAGGTAGACACTCAGTTTGGTGTATTCTACAGCTGAATATTGTTTGCCGGTATGGATGTACAGCCCCCACGTAAAGTAGGTAGACACTCAGTTTGGTGTATTCTACAGCTGACTACTGTGTGCCGGTAGGGATAAACAGATCTCACGTAAATTAGGTAGACACTCAGTTTGGTGTATTCTACAGCTGTATATTGTGCGCCGGTATGGATAAACAGCCGCCACGTAATGTAGGTAGACACTCAGTTTGATGTATTCTACAGCTGAATATTGTGAGCCGGTATGGATAAACAGCCCCCACGTAAAGTAGGTAGACACTCAGTTTGGTGTATTCTACAGCTGAATACTGTGCGCCGGTATGGATAAACAGCCCCCACGTAATGTAGGTAGACACTCAGTTTGATGTATTCTACAGCTGAATATTGTGAGCCGGTATGGATAAACAGCCCCCACGTAAAGTAGGTAGACACTCAGTTTGGTGTATTCTACAGCTGAATACTGTGCGCCGGTATGGATGAACAGCCCCCACGTAAAGTAGGTAGACACTCAGTTTGATGTATTCTACAGCTGAATATTGTGAGCCGGTAAGGATAAACAGTCCCCACGTAAAGTAGGTAGACACTCAGTGTGGTGTATTCTACAGCTGAATACTGTGCGCCGGTATGGATGAACAGCCCCCACGTAAAGTAGGTACACACTCAGTTAGGTGTATTCTACAGCTGAATACTGTGCGCCGGTATGGATAAACAGATCTCACGTAAAGTAGGTACACACTCAGTTTGGTGTTTTCTACAGCTGAATACTGTGCGCCGGTATTGATAAACATCGCCCATGTAAAGTAGGTAGACACTCAGTTTGGTGTATTCTACAGTTGAATATTGTGCGCTGGTATGGATGAACAGCCCCCACGTAATGTAGGTAGACACTGGGTTTGGTGTATGCTACAGCTGAGTACTGTGCGCCGGTATGGATTAACAGATCCCACGTAAAGTAGGTTGACACTCGGTTTGGCGTATTCTACAGCTGAATACTGTGCGCCGGTATGGATGAACAGCCTCCACGTAAAGTAGGTAGACACTCAGTTTGGTGTATTTTACAGCTGAACACTGTGCTCCGGTATGGATGACAGTCCCCACGTATAGTAGGTAGATACTCAGTTTGGTGTATTCTACAGCTGTATATTGTGCGCCGGTATGGATGACAGCCCCCACGTTAAGTAGGTAGACACTCAGTTTGGTGTATTCTACAGCTGAATATTGTGCGCCGGTATGGATGAACAGCCTCCACGTTAAGTAGGTAGACACTCAATTTGGTGTATTCTACAGCTAAATATTGTGCTCCGGTATGGATGACTGCCCCCACGTAAAGTAGGTACATACTCAGTTTGGTGTATTCTACAGCTGAATATTGTGCGCCGGTATGGATGAACAGCCTCCACGTAAAGTAGGTAGACACTCAGTTTGGTGTATTCTACAGCTGAATATTGTCCGCCGGTATGGATGAACAGCCCCCACGTAAAGTAGATTGACACTCAGTTTGGTGAATTCTACAGCTGAATATTGTGCGCCGGTAAGGATGAACAGCCCCCACGTAAAGTAGGTAGACACCCAGTTTGGTGAATTCTACAGCTGAATACTGTGCGCCGGAATGGATGAACAGCCTCCACGTAAAGTAGGTAGACACTCAGTTTGGTGTATTCTACAGCTGAATATTGTTCGCCGGTATGGATAAACAGATCTCACGTAAAGTAGGTACACACTCAGTTTGGTGTATTCTACAGCTGAATATTGTGCGCCCGTATGTATGAACAGCCCCCACGTAAAGTATGTAGACACTCGGTTTGGTGTATTCTACAGCTGAATATTGTGCGCCGGTATGGATGAACAGCCCCCACGTAAAGTAGGTAGACACTCGGTTTGGTGTATGCTACAGCTGAGTACTGTGTGCCGGTATGGATAAACAGATCCCACGTAAAGTAGATATACACTCGGTTTGGCGTATTCTACAGCTGAATATTGTGCGCCGGTATGGATGAACAGCCCGCACGTAAAGTAGGTAGACACCCAGTTTGGTGTATTCTACAACTGAATATTGTGCGCCGGTATGGATGAACAGCCCCCACGTAAAATAGGTAGACAGTTTGGTGTATTCTACAGCTGAATACTCTGCGCCGTTATGGATGAACAGCCCCCACGTAAAGTAGGTAGACACCCAGTTTGGTGTAATCTACAGCTGAATACTGTGCGCCGGTATGGATGAACAGCCTCCACGTAAAGTAGGTAGACACTCAGTTTGGTGTATTCTACAGCTGAATACTGTGCTCCGGTATGGATGACAGTCCCCACGTAAATAAGGTAGATTCTCAGTTTGGTGTATTCTACAGCTGAATATTGTGCGCCGTTATGGATGAACAGCCCCCACGTAATGTAGGTAGACACTCAATTTGGTGTATTCTACAGCAGAATACTCTGCCCCGGTAAGGATGAACAGCCCCCACGTAAAGCAGGTAGACACTCAGTTTGGTGTATTCTTCAGCTGAATACTATGCACCGGTATGGATGACTGCCCCCACGTAAAGTAGGTACACACTCAATTTGGTGTATTCTACAGCTGAATATTGTGTGCCGGTATGGATGAACAGCCCTCACGTAAAGTAGATAGACACTCAGTTTGGTGTATTCTACAGCTGAATATTGTCCGCCGGTATGGATGAACAGCCCCCACGTAATGTAGGTAGACACTCAATTTGGTGTATTCTACAGCAGAATACTCTGCCCCGGTAAGGATGAACAGCCCCCACGTAAAGCAGGTAGACACTCAGTTTGGTGTATTCTACAGCTGAATACTGTGTGCCGGTATGGATGAACAGCCTCCACGTAAAGTAGACAGACACTCAGTTTGGTGTATGCTAGAGCTGAGTACTGTGCGCCGGTATGGATATACAGATCTCACGTAAAGTAGATAGACGCTCAGTTTGGTGTATTCTACAACTGAATATTGTGCCTCGGTATGGATGACAGCCCCCATTTAAGTAGGTAGACACTCAGTTTGGTGTATTCTACAGCTGAATACTGTGCGTCGGTATGGATGAACAACCTCCACGTAAAGTAGGTAGACACTCAGTTAGGTGTATTCTACAGATGAACACCGTGCGCCGGTATGGATGACAGCCCCCACGTTAAGTAGGTAGACACTCAGTTTGGTGTATTCTACAGCTGAATACTATGCGCCGGTATGGCTGACAGCCCCCATGAAAAGTAGGTACACACTCAATTTGGTGTATTCTACAGGTGAATATTGTGCGCCGGTATGGATGAACAGCCCCTACGTAAAGTAGATAGACACTCAGTTTGGTGTATTCTACAGCTGAATACTGTGCGCCGGTAAGGATGAACAGCCTCCACGTAAAGTAGGTAGACACTCAGTTTGGTGTGTTCTACAGCTGAATATTGTGCGCCGGTATGGATGAACAGCCCCCACGTATATTAGGTAGACACTCAGTTTGGTGTATTCTATAGCTGAATACTCTGCGCCGTTATGGATGACAGCCCCCACGTCCGGTAGGTAGACACTCATTTTGGTGTATTCTACAGCTGAATATTGTTTGCCGGTATGGATGTACAGCCCCCACGTAAAGTAGGTAGACACTCAGTTTGGTGTATTCTACAGCTGACTACTGTGTGCCGGTATGGATAAACATCCCCCAAGTAAAGTATGTAGGCACTCAGTTTGGTGTATTCTGCAGCAGAATATTGTTCACCGGTATGGATGAACAGCCCCCACGTGAAAGAGGTAGACACTCAGTTTGGTGTATGCTACAGCTGAATACTGTGCGCCGGTATGGATAAACATATCTCACGTAAATCAGGTAGACACTCAGTTTGGTGTATTCTACAGCTGTATATTGTTCGCCGGTATGGATGACAGCCCCCACGTTAAGTAGGTGGACACACAGTTTGATGTATTCTACAGCTGAATATTGTGCGCCGGTATGGATAAACAGCCCCCATCTAAAGTAGGTAGACACTCAGTTTAGTGTATTCTACAGCTGAATATTGTCCGCCGGTATGGATAAACAGCCCCCAACTAAAGTAGGTAGACACTCAGTTTAGTGTATTCTACAGCTGAATATTGTCCGCCGGTATGGATGAACATCCCCCACGTAAAGTAGATTGACACTCAGTTTTGTTGTATTCTACAGCTGAATACTGTGCGCCGGTATGGATGAACAGCCCCCACGTAAAGTAGGTACTCAGTCAGGTGTATTCTACAGCTGAATACTGTGCGCCGGTATGGATGAACATCCCCCACGTAAAGTAGATTGACACTCAGTTTTGTTGTATTCTACAGCTGAATACTGTGCGGCGGTATGGATGAACAGCCCCCACGTAAAGTAGGTACTCAGTCAGGTGTATTCTACAGCTGAATACTGTGCGTCGGTATGGATGAACAGCCTCCTCGTAAAGTAGGTAGACACTCAGTGTGGTGTATTCTACAGCTGAATACTGTGCGCTGGTATGGATGAACAGCCCCCACGTAAAGTAGGTACTCACTCAGGTGTATTCTACAGCTGAATACTGTGCGCCGGTATGTATGAACAGCCCCCTCGTAAAGTAGGTACTCACTCAGGTGTATTCTACAGCTGAATACTGTGCGCCGGTATGGATGAACAGCCCCCACGTAAAGTAGGTAGACACTAAGTTTGGTGTATTCTACAGCTGAATATTGTGCGCCGGTATGGATGAACAGCCCCCACGTAAAGTAGGTAGACACTCAGTTTGGTGTATTCTACAGCTGAATACTCTGCGCCGTTATGAATGACAGCCCCCACGTTCGGTAGGTAGACACTCAGTTTGGTGTATTCTACAGCTGAATATTGTTTGCCGGTATGGATGTACAGCCCCCACGTAAAGTAGGTAGACACTCAGTTTGGTGTATTCTACAGCTGACTACTGTGTGCCGGTAGGGATAAACAGATCTCACGTAAATTAGGTAGACACTCAGTTTGGTGTATTCTACAGCTGTATATTGTGCGCCGGTATGGATAAACAGCCGCCACGTAATGTAGGTAGACACTCAGTTTGATGTATTCTACAGCTGAATATTGTGAGCCGGTATGGATAAACAGCCCCCACGTAAAGTAGGTAGACACTCAGTTTGGTGTATTCTACAGCTGAATACTGTGCGCCGGTATGGATAAACAGCCCCCACGTAATGTAGGTAGACACTCAGTTTGATGTATTCTACAGCTGAATATTGTGAGCCGGTATGGATAAACAGCCCCCACGTAAAGTAGGTAGACACTCAGATTGGTGTATTCTACAGCTGAATACTGTGCGCCGGTATGGATGAACAGCCCCCACGTAAAGTAGGTAGACACTCAGTTTGATGTATTCTACAGCTGAATATTGTGAGCCGGTAAGGATAAACAGTCCCCACGTAAAGTAGGTAGACACTCAGTGTGGTGTATTCTACAGCTGAATACTGTGCGCCGGTATGGATGAACAGCCCCCACGTAAAGTAGGTACACACTCAGTTAGGTGTATTCTACAGCTGAATACTGTGCGCCGGTATGGATAAACAGATCTCACGTAAAGTAGGTACACACTCAGTTTGGTGTTTTCTAAAGCTGAATACTGTGCGCCGGTATTGATAAACATCCCCCATGTAAAGTAGGTAGACACTCAGTTTGGTGTATTCTACAGTTGAATATTGTGCGCTGGTATGGATGAACAGCCCCCACGTAATGTAGGTAGACACTGGGTTTGGTGTATGCTACAGCTGAGTACTGTGCGCCGGTATGGATTAACAGATCCCACGTAAAGTAGGTTGACACTCGGTTTGGCGTATTCTACAGCTGAATACTGTGCGCCGGTATGGATGAACAGCCTCCACGTAAAGTAGGTAGACACTCAGTTTGGTGTATTTTACAGCTGAACACTGTGCTCCGGTATGGATGACAGTCCCCACGTATAGTAGGTAGATACTCAGTTTGGTGTATTCTACAGCTGTATATTGTGCGCCGGTATGGATGACAGCCCCCACGTTAAGTAGGTAGACACTCAGTTTGGTGTATTCTACAGCTGAATATTGTGCGCCGGTATGGATGAACAGCCTCCACGTTAAGTAGGTAGACACTCAATTTGGTGTATTCTACAGCTAAATATTGTGCTCCGGTATGGATGACTGCCCCCACGTAAAGTAGGTACATACTCAGTTTGGTGTATTCAACAGCTGAATATTGTGCGCCGGTATGGATGAACAGCCTCCACGTAAAGTAGGTAGACACTCAGTTTGGTGTATTCTACAGCTGAATATTGTCCGCCGGTATGGATGAACAGCCCCCACGTAAAGTAGATTGACACTCAGTTTGGTGAATTCTACAGCTGAATATTGTGCGCCGGTAAGGATGAACAGCCCCCACGTAAAGTAGGTAGACACCCAGTTTGGTGTATTCTACAACTGAATATTGTGCGCCGGTATGGATGAACAGCCCCCACGTAAAATAGGTAGACAGTTTGGTGTATTCTACAGCTGAATACTCTGCGCCGTTATGGATGAACAGCCCCCACGTAAAGTAGGTAGACACCCAGTTTGGTGTAATCTACAGCTGAATACTGTGCGCCGGAATGGATGAACAGCCTCCACGTAAAGTAGGTAGACACTCAGTTTGGTGTATTCTACAGCTGAATATTGTTCGCCGGTATGGATAAACAGATCTCACGTAAAGTAGGTACACACTCAGTTTGGTGTAATCTACAGCTGAATATTGTGCGCCCGTATGTATGAACAGCCCCCACGTAAAGTATGTAGACACTCGGTTTGGTGTATTCTACAGCTGAATATTGTGCGCCGGTATGGATGAACAGCCCCCACGTAAAGTAGGTAGACACTCGGTTTGGTGTATGCTACAGCTGAGTACTGTGTGCCGGTATGGATAAACAGATCCCACGTAAAGTAGATATACACTCGGTTTGGCGTATTCTACAGCTGAATATTGTGCGCCGGTATGGATGAACAGCCCGCACGTAAAGTAGGTAGACACCCAGTTTGGTGTATTCTACAACTGAATATTGTGCGCCGGTATGGATGAACAGCCCCCACGTAAAATAGGTAGACAGTTTGGTGTATTCTACAGCTGAATACTCTGCGCCGTTATGGATGAACAGCCCCCACGTAAAGTAGGTAGACACCCAGTTTGGTGTAATCTACAGCTGAATACTGTGCGCCGGTATGGATGAACAGCCTCCACGTAAAGTAGGTAGACACTCAGTTTGGTGTATTCTACTGCTGAATACTGTGCTCCGGTATGGATGACAGTCCCCACGTAAATAAGGTAGATTCTCAGTTTGGTGTATTCTACAGCTGAATATTGTGCGCCGTTATGGATGAACAGCCCCCACGTAAAGTAGGTAGACACCCGGTTTGGTGTATTCTAGAGCTGAGTTCTGTGCGCCGGTATGGATGAACAGCCTCCTCGTTAAGTAGGTAGACACTCAGTTTGGTGTATTCTACAGCTGAATACTGTGCTCCGGTATGGATGACAGCCCCCACGTAAAGTAGGTTCATACTCAGTTTGGTGTATTCTACAGCTGAATATTGTGTGCCGGTATGGATGAACAGCTTCCACGTAAAGTAGGTAGACATTCAGTTTGGTGTATTCTTCAGCTGAATACTATGCGCCGGTAAGGATGAACAGCCTCCACGTTAAGTAGGTAGACACTCAGTTTGGTGTATTCTACAGCTGAATATTGTCCGCCGGTATGGATGAACTGCCCCCACGTAATGTAGGCAGACACTCAATTTGGTGTATTCTTCAGCTGAATACTCTGCGTCGGTAAGGATGAACAACCCCCACGTAAAGTAGGTACACACTCAATTTGGTGTATTCTACAGCTGAATACTGTGCGCCGGTATGGATAAACATCCCCCACGTAAAGTAGGTAGACTCAGTTGGGTGTATTCTACAGCTGAATATTGTGCGCCGGTATGGATAAACAGCCCCCACGTAAAGTAGGCAGACACTCAGTTTGGTGTATTTTACAGCTGAATATTGTGCGCCAGTGTGGATAAACAGATCTCACGTAAAGTAGGTAGACACTCAGTTTGGTGTATTTTACAGCTGAATATTGTGCGCCGGTATGGATAAACAGATCTCACGTAAAGTAGGTAGACACTCAGTTTGGTGTATTTTACAGCTGAATATTGTGCGCCGGCATGGATGAACAGCTGCCACATAAAGTAGGTAGACACTCAGTTTGGTGTATTTTACAGCTGAATACTGTGCGCCGGTATGGATAAACAGATCTCACGTAAAGTAGGTACACACTCAATTTGGTGTATTCTACAGCTGAATATTGTGCGCTGGTATGGATGAACAGCTGCCACGTAAAGTAGGTAGACACTCAGTTTGGTGTATTTTAAAGCTGAATACTGTGCGCCGGTATGGATAAACAGATCTCACGTAAGGTAGGTACACACTCAGTTTGGTGTATTCTACAGCTGAATACTGTGCGCCGGTATGGATAAACATCCCCCACGTAAAGTAGGTAGACACTCAGTTTAGTGTATTCTACAGCTGAATACTGTGCGCCGGTATGGATGAACAGCCCCCACGTAAAGTAGGTAGACACTCGGTTTGGTGTATGCTACAGCTGAGTACTGTGTGCCGGTATGGATAAGCAGATCCCACGTAAAGTAGGTAGACACTCGGTTTGGTGTATTCTACAGCTGATTATTGTGCGCCGGTATGGATGAACAGCCCCCACGTAAAGTAGGTACACATTCAGTTAGGTATATTCTACAGCTGAATACTGTGCGCCGGTATGGATAAACATATCTCACGTAAAGTAGGTACACACTCAATTTGGTGTATTCTGCAGCTGAATACTGTGCGCCGGTATGGATGACAGCCCCCACGTAAAGTAGGTACATACTCAGTTTGGTGTATTCTACAGCTGAATATTGTGCGCTGCTATGGATGAACAGCTCCCACGTAAAGTCGGTAGACACTCAGTTTGGTGTATTCTACAGTTGAATATTGTGCGACGGTATGGATGAACAGCCCCCACGTAAAGAAGGTAGACAATCGGTTTGGTGTATTCTACAGCTGAATATTGTGCGCCGGTATGGATGAACAGCTGCCACGTAAAGTAGGTAGACACTCAGTTTGGAGTATTCTACAGCTGAATATTGTGCGACGGTATGGATGAACAGCCCCCACGTAAAGAAGGTAGACACTCGGATTGGTGTATTCTACAGCTGAATATTGTGCGCCGGTATGGATGATCAGCCCCCACGTAAAGTAGGTAGACACTCTATTTGGTGTATTCTACAGCTGAATACTGTGCGCTGTTATGGATGAACAGCCCCCACGTAAAGTAGGTAGACACCCGGTTTGGTGTATTCTGCAGCTGAGTACTGTGCGCCGGTATGGATGAACAGCCTCCACGTTAAGTAGGTAGACACTCAGTTTGGTGTATTCTACAGCTGAATACTGTGCTCCGGTATGGATGACAGCCCCCACGTTAAGTAGGTACATACTCAGTTTGGTGTATTCTACAGCTGAATATTGTGCGCCGGTATGGATGAACATCTTCCACGTAAAGTAGGTAGACATTCAGTTTGGTGTATTCTTCAGCTGAATACTATGCACCGGTATGGATGACTGCCCCCACGTAAAGTAGGTACACACTCAATTTGGTGTATTCTACAGCTGAATATTGTGTGCCGGTATGGATGAACAGCCCTCACGTAAAGTAGATAGACACTCAGTTTGGTGTATTCTACAGCTGAATATTGTCCGCCGGTATGGATGAACAGCCCCCACGTAATGTAGGTAGACACTCAATTTGGTGTATTCTACAGCAGAATACTCTGCCCCGGTAAGGATGAACAGCCCCCACGTAAAGCAGGTAGACACTCAGTTTGGTGTATTCTACAGCTGAATACTGTGTGCCGGTATGGATGAACAGCCTCCACGTAAAGTAGACAGACACTCAGTTTGGTGTATGCTAGAGCTGAGTACTGTGCGCCGGTATGGATATACAGATCTCACGTAAAGTAGATAGACGCTCAGTTTGGTGTATTCTACAACTGAATATTGTGCCTCGGTATGGATGACAGCCCCCATTTAAGTAGGTAGACACTCAGTCTGGTGTATTCTACAGCTGAATACTGTGCGTCGGTATGGATGAACAACCTCCACGTTAAGTAGGTAGACACTCAGTTAGGTGTATTCTACAGATGAACACCGTGCGCCGGTATGGATGACAGCCCCCACGTTAAGTAGGTAGACACTCAGTTTGGTGTATTCTACAGCTGAATACTATGCGCCGGTATGGCTGACAGCCCCCATGAAAAGTAGGTACACACTCAATTTGGTGTATTCTACAGGTGAATATTGTGCGCCGGTATGGATGAACAGCCCCTACGTAAAGTAGATAGACACTCAGTTTGGTGTATTCTACAGCTGAATACTGTGCGCCGGTAAGGATGAACAGCCTCCACGTAAAGTAGGTAGACACTCAGTTTGGTGTGTTCTACAGCTGAATATTGTGCGCCGGTATGGATGAACAGCCCCCACGTATATTAGGTAGACACTCAGTTTGGTGTATTCTATAGCTGAATACTCTGCGCCGTTATGGATGACAGCCCCCACGTCCGGTAGGTAGACACTCATTTTGTTGTATTCTACAGCTGAATATTGTTTGCCGGTATGGATGTACAGCCCCCACGTAAAGTAGGTAGACACTCAGTTTGGTGTATTCTACAGCTGACTACTGTGTGCCGGTATGGATAAACATCCCCCAAGTAAAGTATGTAGGCACTCAGTTTGGTGTATTCTGCAGCAGAATATTGTTCACCGGTATGGATGAACAGCCCCCACGTGAAAGAGGTAGACACTCAGTTTGGTGTATGCTACAGCTGAATACTGTGCGCCGGTATGGATAAACATATCTCACGTAAATCAGGTAGACACTCAGTTTGGTGTATTCTACAGCTGTATATTGTTCGCCGGTATGGATGACAGCCCCCACGTTAAGTAGGTGGACACACAGTTTGATGTATTCTACAGCTGAATATTGTGCGCCGGTATGGATAAACAGCCCCCATCTAAAGTAGGTAGACACTCAGTTTAGTGTATTCTACAGCTGAATATTGTCCGCCGGTATGGATAAACAGCCCCCAACTAAAGTAGGTAGACACTCAGTTTAGTGTATTCTACAGCTGAATATTGTCCGCCGGTATGGATGAACATCCCCCACGTAAAGTAGATTGACACTCAGTTTTGTTGTATTCTACAGCTGAATACTGTGCGCCGGTATGGATGAACAGCCCCCACGTAAAGTAGGTACTCAGTCAGGTGTATTCTACAGCTGAATACTGTGCGCCGGTATGGATGAACATCCCCCACGTAAAGTAGATTGACACTCAGTTTTGTTGTATTCTACAGCTGAATACTGTGCGCCGGTATGGATGAACAGCCCCCACGTAAAGTAGGTACTCACTCAGGTGTATTCTACAGCTGAATACTGTGCGTCGGTATGGATGAACAGCCTCCTCGTAAAGTAGGTAGACACTCAGTGTGGTGTATTCTACAGCTGAATACTGTGCGCTGGTATGGATGAACAGCCCCCACGTAAAGTAGGTACTCACTCAGTTGTATTCTACAGCTGAATACTGTGCGCCGGTATGGATGAACAGCCCCCACGTAAAGTAGGTACTCACTCAGGTGTATTCTACAGCTGAATACTGTGCGCCGGTATGGATGAACAGCCCCCACGTAAAGTAGGTAGACACTCAGTTTGGTGTATTCTACAGCTGAATATTGTGCGCCGGTATGGATGAACAGCCCCCACGTAAAGTAGGTAGACACTCAGTTTGGTGTATTCTACAGCTGAATACTCTGCGCCGTTATGAATGACAGCCCCCACGTTCGGTAGGTAGACACTCAGTTTGGTGTATTCTACAGCTGAATATTGTTTGCCGGTATGGATGTACAGCCCCCACGTAAAGTAGGTAGACACTCAGTTTGGTGTATTCTACAGCTGACTACTGTGTGCCGGTAGGGATAAACAGATCTCACGTAAATTAGGTAGACACTCGGTTTGGTGTATTCTACAGCTGTATATTGTGCGCCGGTATGGATAAACAGCCGCCACGTAAAGTAGGTAGACACTCAGTTTGGTGTATTCTACAGCTGAATACTGTGCGCCGGTATGGATGAACAGCCCCCACGTAAAGTAGGTAGACACTCAGTTTGATGTATTCTACAGCTGAATATTGTGAGCCGGTAAGGATAAACAGTCCCCACGTAAAGTAGGTAGACACTCAGTGTGGTGTATTCTACAGCTGAATACTGTGCGCCGGTATGGATGAACAGCCCCCACGTAAAGTAGGTACACACTCAGTTAGGTGTATTCTACAGCTGAATACTGTGCGCCGGTATGGATAAACAGATCTCACGTAAAGTAGGTACACACTCAGTTTGGTGTTTTCTACAGCTGAATACTGTGCGCCGGTATTGATAAACATCCCCCATGTAAAGTAGGTAGACACTCAGTTTGGTGTATTCTACAGTTGAATATTGTGCGCTGGTATGGATGAACAGCCCCCACGTAATGTAGGTAGACACTGGGTTTGGTGTATGCTACAGCTGAGTACTGTGCGCCGGTATGGATTAACAGATCCCACGTAAAGTAGGTTGACACTCGGTTTGGCGTATTCTACAGCTGAATACTGTGCGCCGGTATGGATGAACAGCCTCCACGTAAAGTAGGTAGACACTCAGTTTGGTGTATTTTACAGCTGAACACTGTGCTCCGGTATGGATGACAGTCCCCACGTATAGTAGGTAGATACTCAGTTTGGTGTATTCTACAGCTGTATATTGTGCGCCGGTATGGATGACAGCCCCCACGTTAAGTAGGTAGACACTCAGTTTGGTGTATTCTACAGCTGAATATTGTGCGCCGGTATGGATGAACAGCCTCCACGTTAAGTAGGTAGACACTCAATTTGGTGTATTCTACAGCTAAATATTGTGCTCCGGTATGGATGACTGCCCCCACGTAAAGTAGGTACATACTCAGTTTGGTGTATTCTACAGCTGAATATTGTGCGCCGGTATGGATGAACAGCCTCCACGTAAAGTAGGTAGACACTCAGTTTGGTGTATTCTACAGCTGAATATTGTCCGCCGGTATGGATGAACAGCCCCCACGTAAAGTAGATTGACACTCAGTTTGGTGAATTCTACAGCTGAATATTGTGCGCCGGTAAGGATGAACAGCCCCCACGTAAAGTAGGTAGACACCCAGTTTGGTGAATTCTACAGCTGAATACTGTGCGCCGGAATGGATGAACAGCCTCCACGTAAAGTAGGTAGACACTCAGTTTGGTGTATTCTACAGCTGAATATTGTTCGCCGGTATGGATAAACAGATCTCACGTAAAGTAGGTACACACTCAGTTTGGTGTATTCTACAGCTGAATATTGTGCGCCCGTATGTATGAACAGCCCCCACGTAAAGTATGTAGACACTCGGTTTGGTGTATTCTACAGCTGAATATTGTGCGCCGGTATGGATGAACAGCCCCCACGTAAAGTAGGTAGACACTCGGTTTGGTGTATGCTACAGCTGAGTACTGTGTGCCGGTATGGATAAACAGATCCCACGTAAAGTAGATATACACTCGGTTTGGCGTATTCTACAGCTGAATATTGTGCGCCGGTATGGATGAACAGCCCGCACGTAAAGTAGGTAGACACCCAGTTTGGTGTATTCTACAACTGAATATTGTGCGCCGGTATGGATGAACAGCCCCCACGTAAAATAGGTAGACAGTTTGGTGTATTCTACAGCTGAATACTCTGCGCCGTTATGGATGAACAGCCCCCACGTAAAGTAGGTAGACACCCAGTTTGGTGTAATCTACAGCTGAATACTGTGCGCCGGTATGGATGAACAGCCTCCACGTAAAGTAGGTAGACACTCAGTTTGGTGTATTCTACAGCTGAATACTGTGCTCCGGTATGGATGACAGTCCCCACGTAAATAAGGTAGATTCTCAGTTTGGTGTATTCTACAGCTGAATATTGTGCGCCGTTATGGATGAACAGCCCCCACGTAAAGTAGGTAGACACCCGGTTTGGTGTATTCTAGAGCTGAGTTCTGTGCGCCGGTATGGATGAACAGCCTCCTCGTTAAGTAGGTAGACACTCAGTTTGGTGTATTCTACAGCTGAATACTGTGCTCCGGTATGGATGACAGCCCCCACGTAAAGTAGGTTCATACTCAGTTTGGTGTATTCTACAGCTGAATATTGTGTGCCGGTATGGATGAACAGCTTCCACGTAAAGTAGGTAGACATTCAGTTTGGTGTATTCTTCAGCTGAATACTATGCGCCGGTAAGGATGAACAGCCTCCACGTTAAGTAGGTAGACACTCAGTTTGGTGTATTCTACAGCTGAATATTGTCCGCCGGTATGGATGAACTGCCCCCACGTAATGTAGGCAGACACTCAATTTGGTGTATTCTTCAGCTGAATACTCTGCGTCGGTAAGGATGAACAGCCCCCACGTAAAGCAGGTAGACACTCAGTTTGGTGTATTCTACAGCTGAATACTGTGTGCCGGTATGGATGAACAGCCCCCACGTATAGTAGACAGACACTCAGTTTGGTGTATTCTACAGGTTAATATTGTGCGCCGGTATGGATGAACAGCCTCCACGTAAAGTAGGTAGACACTTAGTTAGGAGTATTCTACAACTGAATATTGTGCCTCGGTATGGATGACAGCCCCCACGTAAAGTAGGTAGACACTCAGTTTGGTGTATTCTACAGCTGAATACTGTGTGCCGGTATGGATGAACAGCCCCCACGTATAGTAGACAGACACTCAGTTTGGTGTATTCTACAGGTTAATATTGTGCGCCGGTATGGATGAACAGCCCCCATGTTAAGTAGGTAGACACTTAGTTAGGAGTATTCTACAACTGAATATTGTGCCTCGGTATGGATGACAGCCCCCACGTAAAGTAGGTAGACATTCAGTTTGGTGTATTCTTCAGCTGAATACTATGCACCGGTATGGATGACTGCCCCCACGTAAAGTAGGTACACACTCAATTTGGTGTATTCTACAGCTGAATATTGTGTGCCGGTATGGATGAACAGCCCTCACGTAAAGTAAATAGACACTCAGTTTGGTGTATTCTACAGCTGAATATTGTCCGCCGGTATGGATGAACAGCCCCCACGTAATGTAGGTAGACACTCAATTTGGTGTATTCTACAGCAGAATACTCTGCCCCGGTAAGGATGAACAGCCCCCACGTAAAGCAGGTAGACACTCAGTTTGGTGTATTCTACAGCTGAATACTGTGTGCCGGTATGGATGAACAGCCTCCACGTAAAGTAGACAGACACTCAGTTTGGTGTATGCTAGAGCTGAGTACTGTGCGCCGGTATGGATATACAGATCTCACGTAAAGTAGATAGACGCTCAGTTTGGTGTATTCTACAACTGAATATTGTGCCTCGGTATGGATGACAGCCCCCATTTAAGTAGGTAGACACTCAGTTTGGTGTATTCTACAGCTGAATACTGTGCGTCGGTATGGATGAACAACCTCCACGTAAAGTAGGTAGACACTCAGTTAGGTGTATTCTACAGATGAACACCGTGCGCCGGTATGGATGACAGCCCCCACGTTAAGTAGGTAGACACTCAGTTTGGTGTATTCTACAGCTGAATACTATGCGCCGGTATGGCTGACAGCCCCCATGAAAAGTAGGTACACACTCAATTTGGTGTATTCTACAGGTGAATATTGTGCGCCGGTATGGATGAACAGCCCCTACGTAAAGTAGATAGACACTCAGTTTGGTGTGTTCTACAGCTGAATATTGTGCGCCGGTATGGATGAACAGCCCCCACGTATATTAGGTAGACACTCAGTTTGGTGTATTCTATAGCTGAATACTCTGCGCCGTTATGGATGACAGCCCCCACGTCCGGTAGGTAGACACTCATTTTGGTGTATTCTACAGCTGAATATTGTTTGCCGGTATGGATGTACAGCCCCCACGTAAAGTAGGTAGACACTCAGTTTGGTGTATTCTACAGCTGACTACTGTGTGCCGGTATGGATAAACATCCCCCAAGTAAAGTATGTAGGCACTCAGTTTGGTGTATTCTGCAGCAGAATATTGTTCACCGGTATGGATGAACAGCCCCCACGTGAAAGAGGTAGACACTCAGTTTGGTGTATGCTACAGCTGAATACTGTGCGCCGGTATGGATAAACATATCTCACGTAAATCAGGTAGACACTCAGTTTGGTGTATTCTACAGCTGTATATTGTTCGCCGGTATGGATGACAGCCCCCACGTTAAGTAGGTGGACACACAGTTTGATGTATTCTACAGCTGAATATTGTGCGCCGGTATGGATAAACAGCCCCCATCTAAAGTAGGTAGACACTCAGTTTAGTGTATTCTACAGCTGAATATTGTCCGCCGGTATGGATAAACAGCCCCCAACTAAAGTAGGTAGACACTCAGTTTAGTGTATTCTACAGCTGAATATTGTCCGCCGGTATGGATGAACATCCCCCACGTAAAGTAGATTGACACTCAGTTTTGTTGTATTCTACAGCTGAATACTGTGCGCCGGTATGGATGAACAGCCCCCACGTAAAGTAGGTACTCAGTCAGGTGTATTCTACAGCTGAATACTGTGCGCCGGTATGGATGAACATCCCCCACGTAAAGTAGATTGACACTCAGTTTTGTTGTATTCTACAGCTGAATACTGTGCGCCGGTATGGATGAACAGCCCCCACGTAAAGTAGGTACTCACTCAGGTGTATTCTACAGCTGAATACTGTGCGTCGGTATGGATGAACAGCCTCCTCGTAAAGTAGGTAGACACTCAGTGTGGTGTATTCTACAGATGAATACTGTGCGCTGGTATGGATGAACAGCCCCCACGTAAAGTAGGTACTCACTCAGGTGTATTCTACAGCTGAATACTGTGCGCCGGTATGGATGAACAGCCCCCACGTAAAGTAGGTACTCACTCAGGTGTATTCTACAGCTGAATACTGTGCGCCGGTATGGATGAACAGCCCCCACGTAAAGTAGGTAGACACTCAGTTTGGTGTATTCTACAGCTGAATATTGTGCGCCGGTATGGATGAACAGCCCCCACGTAAAGTAGGTAGACACTCAGTTTGGTGTATTCTACAGCTGAATACTCTGCGCCGTTATGAATGACAGCCCCCACGTTCGGTAGGTAGACACTCAGTTTGGTGTATTCTACAGCTGAATATTGTTTGCCGGTATGGATGTACAGCCCCCACGTAAAGTAGGTAGACACTCAGTTTGGTGTATTCTACAGCTGACTACTGTGTGCCGGTAGGGATAAACAGATCTCACGTAAATTAGGTAGACACTCTGTTTGGTGTATTCTACAGCTGTATATTGTGCGCCGGTATGGATAAACAGCCGCCACGTAATGTAGGTAGACACTCAGTTTGATGTATTCTACAGCTGAATATTGTGAGCCGGTATGGATAAACAGCCCCCACGTAAAGTAGGTAGACACTCAGTTTGGTGTATTCTACAGCTGAATACTGTGCGCCGGTATGGATAAACAGCCCCCACGTAATGTAGGTAGACACTCAGTTTGATGTATTCTACAGCTGAATATTGTGAGCCGGTATGGATAAACAGCCCCCACGTAAAGTAGGTAGACACTCAGTTTGGTGTATTCTACAGCTGAATACTGTGCGCCGGTATGGATGAACAGCCCCCACGTAAAGTAGGTAGACACTCAGTTTGATGTATTCTACAGCTGAATATTGTGAGCCGGTAAGGATAAACAGTCCCCACGTAAAGTAGGTAGACACTCAGTGTGGTGTATTCTACAGCTGAATACTGTGCGCCGGTATGGATGAACAGCCCCCACGTAAAGTAGGTACACACTCAGTTAGGTGTATTCTACAGCTGAATACTGTGCGCCGGTATGGATAAACAGATCTCACGTAAAGTAGGTACACACTCAGTTTGGTGTTTTCTACAGCTGAATACTGTGCGCCGGTATTGATAAACATCCCCCATGTAAAGTAGGTAGACACTCAGTTTGGTGTATTCTACAGTTGAATATTGTGCGCTGGTATGGATGAACAGCCCCCACGTAATGTAGGTAGACACTGGGTTTGGTGTATGCTACAGCTGAGTACTGTGCGCCGGTATGGATTAACAGATCCCACGTAAAGTAGGTTGACACTCGGTTTGGCGTATTCTACAGCTGAATACTGTGCGCCGGTATGGATGAACAGCCTCCACGTAAAGTAGGTAGACACTCAGTTTGGTGTATTTTACAGCTGAACACTGTGCTCCGGTATGGATGACAGTCCCCACGTATAGTAGGTAGATACTCAGTTTGGTGTATTCTACAGCTGTATATTGTGCGCCGGTATGGATGACAGCCCCCACGTTAAGTAGGTAGACACTCAGTTTGGTGTATTCTACAGCTGAATATTGTGCGCCGGTATGGATGAACAGCCTCCACGTTAAGTAGGTAGACACTCAATTTGGTGTATTCTACAGCTAAATATTGTGCTCCGGTATGGATGACTGCCCCCACGTAAAGTAGGTACATACTCAGTTTGGTGTATTCTACAGCTGAATATTGTGCGCCGGTATGGATGAACAGCCTCCACGTAAAGTAGGTAGACACTCAGTTTGGTGTATTCTACAGCTGAATATTGTCCGCCGGTATGGATGAACAGCCCCCACGTAAAGTAGATTGACACTCAGTTTGGTGAATTCTACAGCTGAATATTGTGCGCCGGTAAGGATGAACAGCCCCCACGTAAAGTAGGTAGACACCCAGTTTGGTGAATTCTACAGCTGAATACTGTGCGCCGGAATGGATGAACAGCCTCCACGTAAAGTAGGTAGACACTCAGTTTGGTGTATTCTACAGCTGAATATTGTTCGCCGGTATGGATAAACAGATCTCACGTAAAGTAGGTACACACTCAGTTTGGTGTATTCTACAGCTGAATATTGTGCGCCCGTATGTATGAACAGCCCCCACGTAAAGTATGTAGACACTCGGTTTGGTGTATTCTACAGCTGAATATTGTGCGCCGGTATGGATGAACAGCCCCCACGTAAAGTAGGTAGACACTCGGTTTGGTGTATGCTACAGCTGAGTACTGTGTGCCGGTATGGATAAACAGATCCCACGTAAAGTAGATATACACTCGGTTTGGCGTATTCTACAGCTGAATATTGTGCGCCGGTATGGATGAACAGCCCGCACGTAAAGTAGGTAGACACCCAGTTTGGTGTATTCTACAACTGAATATTGTGCGCCGGTATGGATGAACAGCCCCCACGTAAAATAGGTAGACAGTTTGGTGTATTCTACAGCTGAATACTCTGCGCCGTTATGGATGAACAGCCCCCACGTAAAGTAGGTAGACACCCAGTTTGGTGTAATCTACAGCTGAATACTGTGCGCCGGTATGGATGAACAGCCTCCACGTAAAGTAGGTAGACACTCAGTTTGGTGTATTCTACAGCTGAATACTGTGCTCCGGTATGGATGACAGTCCCCACGTAAATAAGGTAGATTCTCAGTTTGGTGTATTCTACAGCTGAATATTGTGCGCCGTTATGGATGAACAGCCCCCACGTAATGTAGGTAGACACTCAATTTGGTGTATTCTACAGCAGAATACTCTGCCCCGGTAAGGATGAACAGCCCCCACGTAAAGCAGGTAGACACTCAGTTTGGTGTATTCTTCAGCTGAATACTATGCACCGGTATGGATGACTGCCCCCACGTAAAGTAGGTACACACTCAATTTGGTGTATTCTACAGCTGAATATTGTGTGCCGGTATGGATGAACAGCCCTCACGTAAAGTAGATAGACACTCAGTTTGGTGTATTCTACAGCTGAATATTGTCCGCCGGTATGGATGAACAGCCCCCACGTAATGTAGGTAGACACTCAATTTGGTGTATTCTACAGCAGAATACTCTGCCCCGGTAAGGATGAACAGCCCCCACGTAAAGCAGGTAGACACTCAGTTTGGTGTATTCTACAGCTGAATACTGTGTGCCGGTATGGATGAACAGCCTCCACGTAAAGTAGACAGACACTCAGTTTGGTGTATGCTAGAGCTGAGTACTGTGCGCCGGTATGGATATACAGATCTCACGTAAAGTAGATAGACGCTCAGTTTGGTGTATTCTACAACTGAATATTGTGCCTTGGTATGGATGACAGCCCCCATTTAAGTAGGTAGACACTCAGTTTGGTGTATTCTACAGCTGAATACTGTGCGTCGGTATGGATGAACAACCTCCACGTAAAGTAGGTAGACACTCAGTTAGGTGTATTCTACAGATGAACACCGTGCGCCGGTATGGATGACAGCCCCCACGTTAAGTAGGTAGACACTCAGTTTGGTGTATTCTACAGCTGAATACTATGCGCCGGTATGGCTGACAGCACCCATGAAAAGTAGGTACACACTCAATTTGGTGTATTCTACAGGTGAATATTGTGCGCCGGTATGGATGAACAGCCCCTACGTAAAGTAGATAGACACTCAGTTTGGTGTATTCTACAGCTGAATACTGTGCGCCGGTAAGGATGAACAGCCTCCACGTAAAGTAGGTAGACACTCAGTTTGGTGTGTTCTACAGCTGAATATTGTGCGCCGGTATGGATGAACAGCCCCCACGTATATTAGGTAGACACTCAGTTTGGTGTATTCTATAGCTGAATACTCTGCGCCGTTATGGATGACAGCCCCCACGTCCGGTAGGTAGACACTCATTTTGGTGTATTCTACAGCTGAATATTGTTTGCCGGTATGGATGTACAGCCCCCACGTAAAGTAGGTAGACACTCAGTTTGGTGTATTCTACAGCTGACTACTGTGTGCCGGTATGGATAAACATCCCCCAAGTAAAGTATGTAGGCACTCAGTTTGGTGTATTCTGCAGCAGAATATTGTTCACCGGTATGGATGAACAGCCCCCACGTGAAAGAGGTAGACACTCAGTTTGGTGTATGCTACAGCTGAATACTGTGCGCCGGTATGGATAAACATATCTCACGTAAATCAGGTAGACACTCAGTTTGGTGTATTCTACAGCTGTATATTGTTCGCCGGTATGGATGACAGCCCCCACGTTAAGTAGGTGGACACACAGTTTGATGTATTCTACAGCTGAATATTGTGCGCCGGTATGGATAAACAGCCCCCATCTAAAGTAGGTAGACACTCAGTTTAGTGTATTCTACAGCTGAATATTGTCCGCCGGTATGGATAAACAGCCCCCAACTAAAGTAGGTAGACACTCAGTTTAGTGTATTCTACAGCTGAATATTGTCCGCCGGTATGGATGAACATCCCCCACGTAAAGTAGATTGACACTCAGTTTTGTTGTATTCTACAGCTGAATACTGTGCGCCGGTATGGATGAACAGCCCCCACGTAAAGTAGGTACTCAGTCAGGTGTATTCTACAGCTGAATACTGTGCGCCGGTATGGATGAACATGCCCCACGTAAAGTAGATTGACACTCAGTTTTGTTGTATTCTACAGCTGAATACTGTGCGCCGGTATGGATGAACAGCCCCCACGTAAAGTAGGTACTCACTCAGGTGTATTCTACAGCTGAATACTGTGCGTCGGTATGGATGAACAGCCTCCTCGTAAAGTAGGTAGACACTCAGTGTGGTGTATTCTACAGCTGAATACTGTGCGCTGGTATGGATGAACAGCCCCCACGTAAAGTAGGTACTCACTCAGGTGTATTCTACAGCTGAATACTGTGCGCCGGTATGTATGAACAGCCCCCACGTAAAGTAGGTACTCACTCAGGTGTATTCTACAGCTGAATACTGTGCGCCGGTATGGATGAACAGCCCCCACGTAAAGTAGGTAGACACTCAGTTTGGTGTATTCTACAGCTGAATATTGTGCGCCGGTATGGATGAACAGCCCCCACGTAAAGTAGGTAGACACTCAGTTTGGTGTATTCTACAGCTGAATACTCTGCGCCGTTATGAATGACAGCCCCCACGTTCGGTAGGTAGACACTCAGTTTGGTGTATTCTACAGCTGAATATTGTTTGCCGGTATGGATGTACAGCCCCCACGTAAAGTAGGTAGACACTCAGTTTGGTGTATTCTACAGCTGACTACTGTGTGCCGGTAGGGATAAACAGATCTCACGTAAATTAGGTAGACACTCAGTTTGGTGTATTCTACAGCTGTATATTGTGCGCCGGTATGGATAAACAGCCGCCACGTAATGTAGGTAGACACTCAGTTTGATGTATTCTACAGCTGAATATTGTGAGCCGGTATGGATAAACAGCCCCCACGTAAAGTAGGTAGACACTCAGTTTGGTGTATTCTACAGCTGAATACTGTGCGCCGGTATGGATAAACAGCCCCCACGTAATGTAGGTAGACACTCAGTTTGATGTATTCTACAGCTGAATATTGTGAGCCGGTATGGATAAACAGCCCCCACGTAAAGTAGGTAGACACTCAGTTTGGTGTATTCTACAGCTGAATACTTTGCGCCGGTATGGATGAACAGCCCCCACGTAAAGTAGGTAGACACTCAGTTTGATGTATTCTACAGCTGAATATTGTGAGCCGGTAAGGATAAACAGTCCCCACGTAAAGTAGGTAGACACTCAGTGTGGTGTATTCTACAGCTGAATACTGTGCGCCGGTATGGATGAACAGCCCCCACGTAAAGTAGGTACACACTCAGTTAGGTGTATTCTACAGCTGAATACTGTGCGCCGGTATGGATAAACAGATCTCACGTAAAGTAGGTACACACTCAGTTTGGTGTTTTCTACAGCTGAATACTGTGCGCCGGTATTGATAAACATCCCCCATGTAAAGTAGGTAGACACTCAGTTTGGTGTATTCTACAGTTGAATATTGTGCGCTGGTATGGATGAACAGCCCCCACGTAATGTAGGTAGACACTGGGTTTGGTGTATGCTACAGCTGAGTACTGTGCGCCGGTATGGATTAACAGATCCCACGTAAAGTAGGTTGACACTCGGTTTGGCGTATTCTACAGCTGAATACTGTGCGCCGGTATGGATGAACAGCCTCCACGTAAAGTAGGTAGACACTCAGTTTGGTGTATTTTACAGCTGAACACTGTGCTCCGGTATGGATGACAGTCCCCACGTATAGTAGGTAGATACTCAGTTTGGTGTATTCTACAGCTGTATATTGTGCGCCGGTATGGATGACAGCCCCCACGTTAAGTAGGTAGACACTCAGTTTGGTGTATTCTACAGCTGAATATTGTGCGCCGGTATGGATGAACAGCCTCCACGTTAAGTAGGTAGACACTCAATTTGGTGTATTCTACAGCTAAATATTGTGCTCCGGTATGGATGACTGCCCCCACGTAAAGTAGGTACATACTCAGTTTGGTGTATTCTACAGCTGAATATTGTGCGCCGGTATGGATGAACAGCCTCCACGTAAAGTAGGTAGACACTCAGTTTGGTGTATTCTACAGCTGAATATTGTCCGCCGGTATGGATGAACAGCCCCCACGTAAAGTAGATTGACACTCAGTTTGGTGAATTCTACAGCTGAATATTGTGCGCCGGTAAGGATGAACAGCCCCCACGTAAAGTAGGTAGACACCCAGTTTGGTGTATTCTACAACTGAATATTGTGCGCCGGTATGGATGAACAGCCCCCATGTAAAATAGGTAGACAGTTTGGTGTATTCTACAGCTGAATACTCTGCGCCGTTATGGATGAACAGCCCCCACGTAAAGTAGGTAGACACCCAGTTTGGTGTAATCTACAGCTGAATACTGTGCGCCGGAATGGATGAACAGCCTCCACGTAAAGTAGGTAGACACTCAGTTTGGTGTATTCTACAGCTGAATATTGTTCGCCGGTATGGATAAACAGATCTCACGTAAAGTAGGTACACACTCAGTTTGGTGTAATCTACAGCTGAATATTGTGCGCCCGTATGTATGAACAGCCCCCACGTAAAGTATGTAGACACTCGGTTTGGTGTATTCTACAGCTGAATATTGTGCGCCGGTATGGATGAACAGCCCCCACGTAAAGTAGGTAGACACTCGGTTTGGTGTATGCTACAGCTGAGTACTGTGTGCCGGTATGGATAAACAAATCCCACGTAAAGTAGATATACACTCGGTTTGGCGTATTCTACAGCTGAATATTGTGCGCCGGTATGGATGAACAGCCCGCACGTAAAGTAGGTAGACACCCAGTTTGGTGTATTCTACAACTGAATATTGTGCGCCGGTATGGATGAACAGCCCCCACGTAAAATAGGTAGACAGTTTGGTGTATTCTACAGCTGAATACTCTGCGCCGTTATGGATGAACAGCCCCCACGTAAAGTAGGTAGACACCCAGTTTGGTGTAATCTACAGCTGAATACTGTGCGCCGGTATGGATGAACAGCCTCCACGTAAAGTAGGTAGACACTCAGTTTGGTGTATTCTACTGCTGAATACTGTGCTCCGGTATGGATGACAGTCCCCACGTAAATAAGGTAGATTCTCAGTTTGGTGTATTCTACAGCTGAATATTGTGCGCCGTTATGGATGAACAGCCCCCACGTAAAATAGGTAGACACCCGGTTTGGTGTATTCTAGAGCTGAGTTCTGTGCGCCGGTATGGATGAACAGCCTCCTCGTTAAGTAGGTAGACACTCAGTTTGGTGTATTCTACAGCTGAATATTGTCCGCCGGTATGGATGAACTGCCCCCACGTAATGTAGGCAGACACTCAATTTGGTGTATTCTTCAGCTGAATACTCTGCGTCGGTAAGGATGAACAACCCCCACGTAAAGTAGGTACACACTCAATTTGGTGTATTCTACAGCTGAATACTGTGCGCCGGTATGGAGAAACATCCCCCACGTAAAGTAGGTAGACTCAGTTGGGTGTATTCTACAGCTGAATATTGTGCGCCGGTATGGATAAACAGCCCCCACGTAAAGTAGGCAGACACTCAGTTTGGTGTATTTTACAGCTGAATATTGTGCGCCAGTGAGGATAAACAGATCTCACGTAAAGTAGGTAGACACTCAGTTTGGTGTATTTTACAGCTGAATATTGTGCGCCGGTATGGATAAACAGATCTCACGTAAAGTAGGTAGACACTCAGTTTGGTGTATTTTACAGCTGAATATTGTGCGCCGGCATGGATGAACAGCTGCCACATAAAGTAGGTAGACACTCAGTTTGGTGTATTTTACAGCTGAATACTGTGCGCCGGTATGGATAAACAGATCTCACGTAAAGTAGGTACACACTCAATTTGGTGTATTCTACAGCTGAATATTGTGCGCTGGTATGGATGAACAGCTGCCACGTAAAGTAGGTAGACACTCAGTTTGGTGTATTTTAAAGCTGAATACTGTGCGCCGGTATGGATAAACAGATCTCACGTAAGGTAGGTACACACTCAGTTTGGTGTATTCTACAGCTGAATACTGTGCGCCGGTATGGATAAACATCCCCCACGTAAAGTAGGTAGACACTCAGTTTAGTGTATTCTACAGCTGAATACTGTGCGCCGGTATGGATGAACAGCCCCCACGTAAAGTAGGTAGACACTCGGTTTGGTGTATGCTACAGCTGAGTACTGTGTGCCGGTATGGATAAGCAGATCCCACGTAAAGTAGGTAGACACTCGGTTTGGTGTATTCTACAGCTGATTATTGTGCGCCGGTATGGATGAACAGCCCCCACGTAAAGTAGGTACACATTCAGTTAGGTATATTCTACAGCTGAATACTGTGCGCCGGTATGGATAAACATATCTCACGTAAAGTAGGTACACACTCAATTTGGTGTATTCTGCAGCTGAATACTGTGCGCCGGTATGGATGACAGCCCCCACGTAAAGTAGGTACATACTCAGTTTGGTGTATTCTACAGCTGAATATTGTGCGCTGCTATGGATGAACAGCTCCCACGTAAAGTCGGTAGACACTCAGTTTGGTGTATTCTACAGTTGAATATTGTGCGACGGTATGGATGAACAGCCCCCACGTAAAGAAGGTAGACACTCGGTTTGGTGTATTCTACAGCTGAATATTGTGCGCCGGTATGGATGAACAGCTGCCACGTAAAGTAGGTAGACACTCAGTTTGGAGTATTCTACAGCTGAATATTGTGCGACGGTATGGATGAACAGCCCCCACGTAAAGAAGGTAGACACTCGGATTGGTGTATTCTACAGCTGAATATTGTGCGCCGGTATGGATGATCAGCCCCCACGTAAAGTAGGTAGACACTCTATTTGGTGTATTCTACAGCTGAATACTGTGCGCTGTTATGGATGAACAGCCCCCACGTAAAGTAGGTAGACACCCGGTTTGGTGTATTCTGCAGCTGAGTACTGTGCGCCGGTATGGATGAACAGCCTCCACGTTAAGTAGGTAGACACTCAGTTTGGTGTATTCTACAGCTGAATACTGTGCTCCGGTATGGATGACAGCCCCCACGTTAAGTAGGTACATACTCAGTTTGGTGTATTCTACAGCTGAATATTGTGCGCCGGTATGGATGAACATCTTCCACGTAAAGTAGGTAGACATTCAGTTTGGTGTATTCTTCAGCTGAATACTATGCACCGGTATGGATGACTGCCCCCACGTAAAGTAGGTACACACTCAATTTGGTGTATTCTACAGCTGAATATTGTGTGCCGGTATGGATGAACAGCCCTCACGTAAAGTAGATAGACACTCAGTTTGGTGTATTCTACAGCTGAATATTGTCCGCCGGTATGGATGAACAGCCCCCACGTAATGTAGGTAGACACTCAATTTGGTGTATTCTACAGCAGAATACTCTGCCCCGGTAAGGATGAACAGCCCCCACGTAAAGCAGGTAGACACTCAGTTTGGTGTATTCTACAGCTGAATACTGTGTGCCGGTATGGATGAACAGCCTCCACGTAAAGTAGACAGACACTCAGTTTGGTGTATGCTAGAGCTGAGTACTGTGCGCCGGTATGGATATACAGATCTCACGTAAAGTAGATAGACGCTCAGTTTGGTGTATTCTACAACTGAATATTGTGCCTCGGTATGGATGACAGCCCCCATTTAAGTAGGTAGACACTCAGTTTGGTGTATTCTACAGCTGAATACTGTGCGTCGGTATGGATGAACAACCTCCACGTAAAGTAGGTAGACACTCAGTTAGGTGTATTCTACAGATGAACACCGTGCGCCGGTATGGATGACAGCCCCCACGTTAAGTAGGTAGACACTCAGTTTGGTGTATTCTACAGCTGAATACTATGCGCCGGTATGGCTGACAGCCCCCATGAAAAGTAGGTACACACTCAATTTGGTGTATTCTACAGGTGAATATTGTGCGCCGGTATGGATGAACAGCCCCTACGTAAAGTAGATAGACACTCAGTTTGGTGTATTCTACAGCTGAATACTGTGCGCCGGTAAGGATGAACAGCCTCCACGTAAAGTAGGTAGACACTCAGTTTGGTGTGTTCTACAGCTGAATATTGTGCGCCGGTATGGATGAACAGCCCCCACGTATATTAGGTAGACACTCAGTTTGGTGTATTCTATAGCTGAATACTCTGCGCCGTTATGGATGACAGCCCCCACGTCCGGTAGGTAGACACTCATTTTGGTGTATTCTACAGCTGAATATTGTTTGCCGGTATGGATGTACAGCCCCCACGTAAAGTAGGTAGACACTCAGTTTGGTGTATTCTACAGCTGACTACTGTGTGCCGGTATGGATAAACATCCCCCAAGTAAAGTATGTAGGCACTCAGTTTGGTGTATTCTGCAGCAGAATATTGTTCACCGGTATGGATGAACAGCCCCCACGTGAAAGAGGTAGACACTCAGTTTGGTGTATGCTACAGCTGAATACTGTGCGCCGGTATGGATAAACATATCTCACGTAAATCAGGTAGACACTCAGTTTGGTGTATTCTACAGCTGTATATTGTTCGCCGGTATGGATGACAGCCCCCACGTTAAGTAGGTGGACACACAGTTTGATGTATTCTACAGCTGAATATTGTGCGCCGGTATGGATAAACAGCCCCCATCTAAAGTAGGTAGACACTCAGTTTAGTGTATTCTACAGCTGAATATTGTCCGCCGGTATGGATGAACATCCCCCACGTAAAGTAGATTGACACTCAGTTTTGTTGTATTCTACAGCTGAATACTGTGCGCCGGTATGGATGAACAGCCCCCACGTAAAGTAGGTACTCAGTCAGGTGTATTCTACAGCTGAATACTGTGCGCCGGTATGGATGAACATCCCCCACGTAAAGTAGATAACACTCAGTTTTGTTGTATTCTACAGCTGAATACTGTGCGCCGGTATGGATGAACAGCCCCCACGTAAAGTAGGTACTCACTCAGGTGTATTCTACAGCTGAATACTGTGCGTCGGTATGGATGAACAGCCTCCTCGTAAAGTAGGTAGACACTCAGTGTGGTGTATTCTACAGCTGAATACTGTGCGCTGGTATGGATGAACAGCCCCCACGTAAAGTAGGTACTCACTCAGTTGTATTCTACAGCTGAATACTGTGCGCCGGTATGGATGAACAGCCCCCACGTAAAGTAGGTACTCACTCAGGTGTATTCTACAGCTGAATACTGTGCGCCGGTATGGATGAACAGCCCCCACGTAAAGTAGGTAGACACTCAGTTTGGTGTATTCTACAGCTGAATATTGTGCGCCGGTATGGATGAACAGCCCCCACGTAAAGTAGGTAGACACTCAGTTTGGTGTATTCTACAGCTGAATACTCTGCGCCGTTATGAATGACAGCCCCCACGTTCGGTAGGTAGACACTCAGTTTGGTGTATTCTACAGCTGAATATTGTTTGCCGGTATGGATGTGCAGCCCCCACGTAAAGTAGGTAGACACTCAGTTTGGTGTATTCTACAGCTGACTACTGTGTGCCGGTAGGGATAAACAGATCTCACGTAAATTAGGTAGACACTCAGTTTGGTGTATTCTACAGCTGTATATTGTGCGCCGGTATGGATAAACAGCCGCCACGTAAAGTAGGTAGACACTCAGTTTGGTGTATTCTACAGCTGAATACTGTGCGCCGGTATGGATGAACAGCCCCCACGTAAAGTAGGTAGACACTCAGTTTGATGTATTCTACAGCTGAATATTGTGAGCCGGTAAGGATAAACAGTCCCCACGTAAAGTAGGTAGACACTCAGTGTGGTGTATTCTACAGCTGAATACTGTGCGCCGGTATGGATGAACAGCCCCCACGTAAAGTAGGTACACACTCAGTTAGGTGTATTCTACAGCTGAATACTGTGCGCCGGTATGGATAAACAGATCTCACGTAAAGTAGGTACACACTCAGTTTGGTGTTTTCTACAGCTGAATACTGTGCGCCGGTATTGATAAACATCCCCCATGTAAAGTAGGTAGACACTCAGTTTGGTGTATTCTACAGTTGAATATTGTGCGCTGGTATGGATGAACAGCCCCCACGTAATGTAGGTAGACACTGGGTTTGGTGTATGCTACAGCTGAGTACTGTGCGCCGGTATGGATTAACAGATCCCACGTAAAGTAGGTTGACACTCGGTTTGGCGTATTCTACAGCTGAATACTGTGCGCCGGTATGGATGAACAGCCTCCACGTAAAGTAGGTAGACACTCAGTTTGGTGTATTTTACAGCTGAAAACTGTGCTCCGGTATGGATGACAGTCCCCACGTATAGTAGGTAGATACTCAGTTTGGTGTATTCTACAGCTGTATATTGTGCGCCGGTATGGATGACAGCCCCCACGTTAAGTAGGTAGACACTCAGTTTGGTGTATTCTACAGCTGAATATTGTGCGCCGGTATGGATGAACAGCCTCCACGTTAAGTAGGTAGACACTCAATTTGGTGTATTCTACAGCTAAATATTGGGCTCCGGTATGGATGACTGCCCCCACGTAAAGTAGGTACATACTCAGTTTGGTGTATTCTACAGCTGAATATTGTGCGCCGGTATGGATGAACAGCCTCCACGTAAAGTAGGTAGACACTCAGTTTGGTGTATTCTACAGCTGCATATTGTCCGCCGGTATGGATGAACAGCCCCCACGTAAAGTAGATTGACACTCAGTTTGGTGAATTCTACAGCTGAATATTGTGCGCCGGTAAGGATGAACAGCCCCCACGTAAAGTAGGTAGACACCCAGTTTGGTGAATTCTACAGCTGAATACTGTGCGCCGGAATGGATGAACAGCCTCCACGTAAAGTAGGTAGACACTCAGTTTGGTGTATTCTACAGCTGAATATTGTTCGCCGGTATGGATAAACAGATCTCACGTAAAGTAGGTACACACTCAGTTTGGTGTATTCTACAGCTGAATATTGTGCGCCCGTATGTATGAACAGCCCCCACGTAAAGTATGTAGACACTCGGTTTGGTGTATTCTACAGCTGAATATTGTGCGCCGGTATGGATGAACAGCCCCCACGTAAAGTAGGTAGACACTCGGTTAGGTGTATGCTACAGCTGAGTACTGTGTGCCGGTATGGATAAACAGATCCCACGTAAAGTAGATAGACACTCGGTTTGGCGTATTCTACAGCTGAATATTGTGCGCCGGTATGGATGAACAGCCCCCACGTAAAGTAGGTAGACACCCAGTTTGGTGTATACTACAACTGAATATTGTGCGCCGGTATGGATGAACAGCCCCCACGTAAAATAGGTAGACAGTTTGGTGTATTCTACAGCTGAATACTCTGCGCCGTTATGGATGAACAGCCCCCACGTAAAGTAGGTAGACACCCAGTTTGGTGTAATCTACAGCTGAATACTCTGCGCCGGTATGGATGAACAGCCTCCACGTAAAGTAGGTAGACACTCTGTTTGGTGTATTCTACAGCTGAATACTGTGCTCCGTTATGGATGACAGTCCCCACGTAAATAAGGTAGATTCTCAGTTTGGTGTATTCTACAGCTGAATATTGTGCGCCGTTATGGATGAACAGCCCCCACGTAAAGTAGGTAGACACCCGGTTTGGTGTATTCTAGAGCTGAGTTCTGTGCGCCGGTATGGATGAACAGCCTCCTCGTTAAGTAGGTAGACACTCAGTTTGGTGTATTCTACAGCTGAATACTGTGCTCCGGTATGGATGACAGCCCCCACGTAAAGTAGGTTCATACTCAGTTTGGTGTATTCTATAGCTGAATATTGTGTGCCGGTATGGATGAACAGCTTCCACGTAAAGTAGGTAGACATTCAGTTTGGTGTATTCTTCAGCTGAATACTATGCGCCGGTAAGGATGAACAGCCTCCACGTTAAGTAGGTAGACACTCAGTTTGGTGTATTCTACAGCTGAATATTGTCCGCCGGTATGGATGAACTGCCCCCACGTAATGTAGGCAGACACTCAATTTGGTGTATTCTTCAGCTGAATACTCTGCGTCGGTAAGGATGAACAGCCCCCACGTAAAGCAGGTAGACACTCAGTTTGGTGTATTCTACAGCTGAATACTGTGTGCCGGTATGGATGAACAGCCCCCACGTATAGTAGACAGACACTCAGTTTGGTGTATTCTACAGGTTAATATTGTGCGCCGGTATGGATGAACAGCCTCCACGTAAAGTAGGTAGACACTTAGTTAGGAGTATTCTACAACTGAATATTGTGCCTCGGTATGGATGACAGCCCCCACGTAAAGTAGGTAGACACTCAGTTTGGTGTATTCTACAGCTGAATACTGTGTGCCGGTATGGATGAACAGCCCCCACGTATAGTAGACAGACACTCAGTTTGGTGTATTCTACAGGATAATATTGTGCGCCGGTATGGATGAACAGCCCCCATGTTAAGTAGGTAGACACTTAGTTAGGAGTATTCTACAACTGAATATTGTGCCTCGGTATGGATGACAGCCCCCACGTAAAGTAGGTAGACACTCAGTTTGGTGTATTCTACAGCTGAATATTGTTCGCCGGTATGGATGAACAGCCCCCACGTACAGTAGATAGACACTCAGTTTGGTGTATTCTACAGCTGAATATTGTGCGCCGGTAAGGATGAACAGCCTCCACGTAAAGTAGGTAGACACTCAGTTTGGTGTATTCTACAGCTGAATATTGTCCTCCGGTATGGATGAACAGCCCCCACGTAATGTAGGTAGACACTCAATTTGGTGTATTCTACAGCTGAATACTGTGTGCCGGTATGGATGAACAGCCCCCACGGAAAGTAGACAGACACTCTGTTTGGTGTATTCTACAGGTGAATAATGTGCGCCGGTATGGATGAACAGCCCCCATGTAAAGTAGGTAGACACTCAGTTAGGTGTATTTTACAACTGAATATTGTGCCTCGGTATGGATGACAGTCCCCACGTAAAGTAGGTAGACACTCAGTTTGGTGTATTCTACAGCTGAATACTTTGCGTCGGTATGGATGAACAGCCTCCACGTAAAGTAGGTGGACACTCAGTTAGCTGTATTCTACAGCTGAACACCGTGCGCCTGTATGGATGACTGCCCCCACGTAAAGTATGTAGACACTCAGTTTGGTGTATTCTACAGCTGAATACTATGCGCCGGTATGGATGACAGCCCCCAGAAAAGTAGGTACATACTCATTTGGTGTATTCTACAGCTGAATATTGTGCGCCGGTATGGATGAACAGCCCCCACGTAAAGTAAATTGACACTCAGTTTGGTGAATTCTACAGCTTAATATTGTGCGCCGGTAATGATGAACAGCCCCCACGTAAAGTAAGTAGACACCCAGTTTGGTGAATTCTACAGCTGAATACTGTGCGCCGGAATGGATGAACAGCCTCCACGTAAAGTAGGTAGACTCTCAGTTTGGTGTATTCTACAGCTGAATATTGTTCGCCGGTATGGATAATCAGATCTCACGTAAAGTAGGTACACACTCAGTTTGGTGTATTCTACAGCTGAATATTGTGCGCCGGTATGGATGAACAGCCCCCACGAAAAGTAGGTAGACATTCGGTTTGGTGTATGCTACAGCTGAGTACTGTGTGCCGGTATGGATAATCAGATCCCACGTAAAGTAGGTAGACACTCGGTTTGGCGTATTCTACAGCTGAATATTGTGCGCCGGTATGGATGATCAGCCCCCACGTAAAATAGGTAGACAGTCAGTTTGGTGTATTCTACAGCTGAATACTGTGCGCCGGTATGGATGAACAGCCCCCACGTAAAGTAGATAGACACTCAGTTTGGTGTATTCTACAGCTGAATATTGTGCGCCGGTAAGGATGATCAGCCTCCACGTTAAGTAGGTAGACACTCAGTTTGGTGTATTCTACAGCTGAATACTGTGCTCCGGTATGGATGACAGTCCCCACGTAAATAAGGTAGATACTCAGTTTTGTGTATTCTACAGCTGAATATTGTGCACCGTTATGGATGAACAGCCCCCACGTAATGTAGGTAGACACCCGGTTTGGTGTATTCTACAGCTGAGTTCTGTGCGCCGGTATGGATGAACAGCCTCCACGTTAAGTAGGTAGACACTCAGTTAGGTGTATTCTACAGTTGAATACTGTGCTCCGGTATGGATGACAGCCCCCACGTAAAGTAGGTACACACTCAATTTGGTGTATTCTACAGCTGAATATTGTGCGCCGGTATGGATGAACAGCCCCCACGTAAAGTAGATAGACACTCAGTTTGGTGTATTCTACAGCTGAATATTGTGCGCCGGTAAGGATGATCAGCCTCCACGTTAAGTAGGTAGACACTCAGTTTGGTGTATTCTACAGCTGAATATTGTCCGTCGGTATGGATGAACAGCCCCCACGTAATGTAGGTAGACACTCAATTTGGTGTACTCTACAGCTGAATACTCTGCGCCGGTAAGGCTGAACAGCCCCCACGTAAAGTAGGTAGACACCCAGTTTGGTGTATTCTACAGCTGAATATTGTGCGCCGGTATGGATGAACAGCCCCCACGTAAAGTAGGTAGACACTCAGTTTGGTGTATTCTACAGCTGCATATTGTGCGCCGGTATGGATGAACAGCCCCCACGTAAAGTAGGTAGTCACCCAGTTTGGTGTATTCTACAGCTGCATATTGTGCGCCGGTATGGATGAACATCCCCCCCCGTAAAGTAGGTAGACACTCAGTTTGGTGTATTCTACAGCTGAATACTGTGCGCCGGTATGGATGAACAGCCCCCAGGTAAAGTAGGTAGACACCCAGTTTGGTGTATTCTACAGCTGAATACTGTGCGCCGGTATGGTTGAACAGCCCCCACGTAAAGTAGGTAGACACCCAGTTTAGTGTATTCTACAGCTGAATACTGTGCGCCGGTATGGATAAACAGCCCCCAGGTAAAGTAGGTAGGCACCCAGTTTGGTGTATTCTACAGCTGTATATTGTGCGCCGGTATGGATGAACAGCCCCCCCGTAAAGTAGGTAGACACTCAGCTTGGTGTATTCTACAGCTGCATATTGTGCGCCGGTATGGATGAACAGCCCCCACGTAAAGTAGGTAGACACTCAGGTGTATTCTACAGCTGAATACTGTGCGCCGGTATGGATGAACAGCCCCCTCGTAAAGTAGGTAGACACCCAGTTTGGTGTATTCTACAGCTGAATACTGTGCTCCGGTATGGATGACAGTCCCCACGTAAAGTAGGTAGATACTCAGTTTGGTGTATTCTACAGCTGAATATTGTGCGCCGTTATGGATGAACAGCCCCCACCTAAAGTAGGTAGACACCCAGTTTGGTGTATTCTACAGCTGAGTTCTGTGCGCCGGTATGGATGAACAGCCTCCACGTTAAGTAGGTAGGCACTCAATTTGGTGTATTCTACAGCTGAATACTGTGCTCCGGTATGGATGACAGCCCCCACGTAAAGTAGGTACATACTCAGTTTGGTGTATTCTACAGCGGAATATTGTGCGCCGGTATGGATGAACAGCCCCCACGTAAAGTAGATAGACACTCAGTTTGGTGTATTCTACAGCTGAATATTGTGCGCCGGTAAGGATGAACAGCCTCCACGTAATCTAGGTAGACACTCAGTTTGGTGTATTCTACAGCTGAATATTGTCCGCCGGTATGGATGAACAGCCCCCACGTAATGTAGGGAGACACTCAATTTGGTGTATTCTACAGCTGAATACTGTGTGCCGGTATGGATGAACAGCCCCCACGTAAAGTAGACAGACACTCGGTTTGGTATATTCTACAGGTGAATATTGTGCGCCGTAATGGATGAACAGCCCCCTTGTAAAGTAGGTAGACACTCAGTTAGGTGTATTTTACAACTGAATATTGTGCCTCGGTATGGATGACATCCCCCACGAAAAGTAGGTAGACACTCAGTTTGGTGTATTCTACAGTTGAATACTGTGCGTCGGTATGGATGAACAGCCTCCACGTAAAGTAGGTAGACACTCAGTTAGGTGTATTCTACAGCTGAACACCGTGCGCCGGTATGGATGACTGCCCCCACGTAAAGTAGGTTGACACTCAGTTTGGTGTATTCTACAGCTGAATACTATGCGCCGGTATGGATGACAGCCCCCATGAAAAGTAGGTACATACTCAATTTGGTGTATTCTACAGCTAAATATTGTGCGCCGGTATGGATGAACAGCCTCCACGTAAAGTAGGTAGACACTCAGTTTGGTGTATTCTACAGCTGAATATTGTTCGCCGGTATGGATGAACAGCCCCCACGTTAAGTAGGTAGACACCCAGTTTGGTGAATTCTACAGCTGAATACTGTGCGCCGGAATGGATGAACAGCCTCCACGTAAAGTAGGTAGACACTCAGTTTGGTGTATTCTACAGCTGAATATTGTTCGCCGGTATGGATAAACAGCCTCCACGTTAAGTAGGTAGACTCTCAGTTAGGTGTATTCTACAGCTGAATACTGTGCGTCGGTATGGGTGAACAGCCTCCACGTTAAGTAGGTAGACACTCAGTTAGGTGTATTCTACAGCTGAACACCGTGCGCCGGTATGGATGACAGCCCCCACGTTAAGTAGGTAGACACTCCGTTTGGTGTATTCTACAGCTGAATACTATGCGCCGGTATGGCTGACAGCCCCCATGAAAAGTAGGTACACACTCAATTTGGTGTATACAATGGCTGAATATTGTGCGCCGGTATGGATGAACAGCCCCTACGTAAAGTAGATTGACACTCAGTTTGGTGTATTCTACAGCTGAATACTGTGCGCCGGTATGGTTGAACAGCCTCCACGTAAAGTAGGTAGACACTCAGTTTGGTGTATTCTACAGCTGAATATTGTGCGCCGGTATGGATGAACAGCCCCACGTATAGTAGGTAGACACTCAGTTTGGTGTATTCTACAGCTGAATAATCTGCGCCGTTATGGATGACAGCCCCCACGTTCGGTAGGTAGACACTCAGTTTGGTGTATTCTACAGCTGAATATTGTTTGCCGGTATGGATGTACAGTCCCCACGTAAAGTAGGTAGACACTCAGTTTGGTGTATTCTACAGCTGACTACTGTGTGCCGGTATGGATAAACATCCCCCACGTAAAGTAGGTAGGCACTCAGTTTGGTGTATTCTGCAGCAGAATATTGTTCGCCGGTATGGATGAACAGCCCCCAAGTGAAACAGGTAGACACTCAGTTTGGTGTATGCTACAGCTGAATATTGTGCGCCGGTATGGATAAACAGATCTCACGTAAATTAGGTAGACACTCAGTTTGGTGTATTTTACAGCTGTATTTTGTGCGCCGGTATGGATGACAGCCCCCACGTAATGTAGGTAGACACTCAGTTTGATGTATTCTACAGCTGAATATTGTGAGCCGGTATGGATAAACAGCCCCCACGTAATGTAGGTAGACACTCAGTTTGATGTATTCTACAGCTGAATATTGTGAGCCGGTAAGGATAAACGTCCCCCACGTAAAGTAGGTAGACACTCAGTGTGGTGTATTCTACAGCTGAATATTGTGCGCCGGTATGGATGAACAGCCCCCACGTAATGTAGGTAGACACTGGGTTTGGTGTATGCTACAGCTGAGTACTGTGCGCCGGTATGGATTAACAGATCCCACGTAATGTAGGTAGACACTCGGTTTGGCGTATTCTACAGCTGAATACTGTGCGCCGGTATGGATGAACAGCCTCCACGTAAAGTTGGTAGACACTCAGTTTGGTGTATTTTACAGCTGAATACTGTGCTCCGGTATGGATGACAGTCCCCGCGTAAAGTAGGTAGATACTCAGTTTGGTGTATTCTACAGCTGAATATTGTGCGCCGTTATGGATGAACAGCCCCCACGTAAAGTAGGTAGACACCCAGTTTGGTGTATTCTACAGCTGAGTTCTGTGCGCCGGTATGGATGAACAGCCTCAACGTTCAGTAGGTAGACACTCAATTTGGTGTATTCTACAGCTAAATACTGTGCTCCGGTATGGATGACAGCCCCCACGTAAAGTAGGTACATACTCAGTTTGGTGTATTCTACAGCTGAATATTGTGCGCCGGTATGGATGAACAGCCCCCACGTAAAGTAGATAGACACTCAGTTTGGTGTACTCTACAGCTGAATATTGTGCGCCGGTAAGGATGAACAGCCTCCACGTAAAGTAGGTAGACACTCAGTTTGGTGTATTCTACAGCTGAATATTGTCCGCCGGTATGGATGAACAGCCCCCAGGTAATGTAGGTAGACACTCAATTTGGTGTATTCTACAGCTGAATACTGTGCGCCCGTATGTATGAACAGCCCCCACGTAAAGTAGGTAGACACTCAGTTTGGTGTATTCTACAGCTGAATATTGTTCGCCGGTATGGATAAATAGATCTCACGTAAAGTAGGTACACACTCAGTTTGGTGTATTCTACAGCTGAATATTGTGCGCCCGTATGTATGAACAGCCCCCACGTAAAGTAGGTAGACACTCGGTTTGGTGTATGCTACAGCTGAATATTGTGCGCCGGTATGGATAAACAGCCCCCACGTAAAGTAGGTAGACATTCGGTTTGGTGTATGCTACAGCTGAATATTGTGCGCCGGTATGGATAAACAGCCCCCACGTAAAGTAGGTACACACTCAGTTTGGTGTATTCTACAGCTGAATATTGTGCGCCGGTATGGATAAACAGCCCCCACGTAAAGTAGGTAGACATTCGGTTTGGTGTATGCTACAGCTGAGTACTGTGTGCCGGTATGGATAAACAGATCCCACGTAAAGTAGATAGACACTCGGTTTGAAGTATTCTACAGCTGAATATTGTGCGCCGGTATGGATGATCAGCCCCCACGTAAAATAGGTAGACAGTTTGGTGTATTCTACAGCTGAATACTGTGCGCCGTTATGGATGAACAGCCCCCACGTAAAGTAGGTAGACACCCAGTTCGGTGTATTCTACAGCTGAATACTGTGCGCCGGTATGGATGAACAGCCTCCACGTAAAGTAGGTAGACACTCAGTTTGGTGTATTCTACAGCTGAATACTGTGCTCCGGTATGGATGACAGTCCCCACGTAAATAAGGTAGATACTCAGTTTGGTGTATTCTACAGCTGAATATTGTGGGCCGTTATGGATGAACAGCCCCCCCGTAAAGTAGGTAGACACCCGGTTTGGTGTATTCTACAGCTGAGTTCTGTGCGCCGGTATGGATGAACAGCCTCCACGTTAAGTAGGTAGACACTCAGTTTGGTGTATTCTACAGCTGAATACTGTGCTCCGGTATGGATGACAGCCCCCACGTAAAGTAGGTTCATACTCAGTTTGGTGTATTCTACAGCTGAATATTGTGCGCCGGTATGGATGAACAGCTTCCACGTAAAGTAGGTAGACATTCAGTTTGGTGTATTCTTCAGCTGAATACTATGCACTGGTATGGATGACAACCCCCACGTTAATAGGTACACACTCAATTTGGTGTATTCTACAGCTGAATATTGTGCGCCGGTATGGATGAACAGCCCCCTTGTAAAGTAGGTAGACACTCAGTTAGGTGTATTTTACAGGTGAATATTGTGCGCCGTAATGGATGAACAGCCCCCTTGTAAAGTAGGTAGACACTCAGTTAGGTGTATTTTACAACTGAATATTGTGCCTCGGTATGGATGAACAGCCTCCACGTAAAGTAGGTTGACACTCAGTTAGGTGTATTCTACAGCTGAACACCGTGCGCCGGTATGGATGACTGTCCCCACGTAAAGTAGGTTGACACTCAGTTTGGTGTATTCTACAGCTGAATACTATGCGCCGGTATGGATGACAGCCCCCATGAAAAGTAGGTACATACTCAATTTGGTGTATTCTACAGCTAAATATTGTGCGCCGGTATGGATGAACAGCCCCCACGTAAAATAGATTGACACTCAGTTTGGTGAATTCTACAGCTGAATATTGTGCGCCGGTATGGATGAACAGCCTCCACGTAAAGTAGGTAGACACTCAGTTTGGTGTATTCTACAGCTGAATATTGTTCGCCGGTATGGATGAACAGCCCCCACGTTAAGTAGGTAGACACCCAGTTTGGTGAATTCTACAGCTGAATACTGTGCGCCGGAATGGATGAACAGCCTCCACGTAAAGTAGGTAGACACTCAGTTTGATGTATTCTACAGCTGAATATTGTTCGCCGGTATGGATAAACAGATCTCACGTAAAGTAGGTACACACTCAGTTTGGTGTATTCTACAGCTGAATACTCTGCGCCGGTATGGATGAACAGCCCCCACGTAAAGAAGGTAGACACTCGGTTTGGTGTATGCTACAGCTGAGTACTGTGTGTCGGTATGGATAAACAGATCCCACGTAAAGTAGATAGACACTCGGTTTGGCGTATTCTACAGCTGAATATTGTGCGCCGGTATGGATGATCAGCCCCCACGTAAAATACGTAGACAGTTTGGTGTATTCTACAGCTGAATACTGTGCGCCGTTATGGATGAACAGCCCCCACGTAAAGTAGGTAGACACCCAGTTTGGTGTATTCTACGGCTGAATACTGTGCGCCGGTATGGATGAACAGCCTCCACGTAAAGTAGGTAGACACTCAGTTTGGTGTATTCTACAGCTGAATACTGTGCTCCGGTATGGATGACAGTCCCCAAGTAAATAAGGAAGATACTCAGTTTGGTGTATTCTACTGCTGAATATTGAGCGCCGTTATGGATGAACAGCCCCCACGTAAAGTAGGTAGACACCCGGTTTGGTGTATTCTACAGCTGAGTTCTGTGCGACGGTATGGATGAACAGCCTCCACGTTAAGTAGGTAGACACTCAGTTTGGTGTATTCTACAGCTGAATACTGTGCTCCGGTATGGATGACAGCCCCCACGTAAAGTAGGTACATACTCAGTTTGCTGTATTCTACAGCTGAATATTGTTCGCCGGTATGGATGAACAGCTTCCACGTAAAGTAGGTAGACATTCAGTTTGGTGTATTCTTCAGCTGAATACTATGCACCGGTATGGATGACAACCCCCACGTAAATAGGTACATACTCAATTTGGTGTATTCTACAGCTGAATATTGTGCGCCGGTATGGATGAACAGCCCCCACGTGAAGTAGATTGACACTCAGTTTGGTGTATTCTACAGCTGAATATTGTGCGCCGGTAAGGATGAACAGCCTCCACGTTAAGTAGGTAGACACTCAGTTTGGTGTATTCTACAGCTGAATATTGTCCGCCGATATGGATGAACACCCCCCACGTAATGTAGGTAGACACTCAATTTGGTGTACTCTACAGCTGAATACTCTGCGCCGGTATGGATGAACAGCCCCCACGTAAAGCAGGTAGACACTCAGTTTGGTGTATTCTACAGCTGAATACTGTGTGCCGGTATGGATGAACAGCGCCCACTTAAAGTAGACAGACACTCAGTGTGGTGTATTCTACAGGTTAATATTGTGCGCCGGTATGGATGAACAGCCCCCATGTTAAGTAGGTAGACACTCAGTTTGGTGTATTCTACAACTGAAAATTGTGCCTCGGTATGGATGACAGCCCCCACGTATAATAGGTAGACTCTCAGTTTGGTGTATTCTACAGCTGAATACTGTGCGTCGGTATGGGTGAACAGCCTCCACGTTAAGTAGGTAGACACTCAGTTAGGTGTATTCTACAGCTGAACACCGTGCGCCGGTATGGATGACAGCCCCCACGATAAGTAGGTAGACACTCAGTTTGGTGTATTCTACAGCTAAATATTGTGCGCCGTTATGGATGAACAGCCCCCACGTAAAGTAGGTAGACACCCAGTTTGGTGTATTCTACAGCTGAATACTGTGCGTCGGTATGGGTGAACAGCCTCCACGTTAAGTAGGTAGACACTCAGTTAGGTGTATTCTACAGCTGAACACCGTGCGCCGGTATGGATGACAGCCCCCACGTTAAGTAGGTAGACACTCAATTTGGTGTATTCTACAGCTAAATACTGTGCTCCGGTATTGATGACAGCCCCCACGTAAAGTAGGTACATACTCAGTTTGGTGTATTCTACAGCTGAATATTGTGCGCCGGTATGGATGAACAGCCCCCACGTAAAGTAGATTGACACTCAGTTTGGTGTACTCTACATCTGAATATTGTGCGCCGGTAAGGATGAACAGCCTCCACGTAAAGTAGGTAGACACTCAGTTTGGTGTATTCTACAGCTGAATATTGTCCGCCGGTATGGATGAACAGCCCCCACGTAATGTAGGTAGACACTCAATTTGGTGTATTCTACAGCTGAATACTGTGTGCCGGTATGGATGAACAGCCCCCACGTAAAGTAGACAGACACTCTGTTTGGTGTATTCTACAGTTGAATATTGTGCGCCGGTATGGATGAACAGCCCCCATGTAAAGTAGGTAGACACTCAGTTAGGTGTATTTTACAACTGAATATTGTGCCTCGGTATGGATGACAGCCCCCACGTAAAGTAGGTAGACACTCAGTTAGGTGTATTCTACAGCTGAACACCGTGCGCCGTTATTGATGACTGCCCCCACGTAAAGTAGGTAGACACTCAGTTTGGTGTATTCTACAGCTGAATACTATGCGCCGGTATGGATGAAAGCCCCCATGAAAAGTAGGTACATACTCAATTTCGTGTATTCTACAGCTGAATATTGTGCGCCGGTAAGGATGAACAGCCCCCACGTAAAGTAGGTAGACACCAAGTTTGGTGAATTCTACAGCTGAATACTGTGCGCCGGAATGGATGAACAGCCTCCACGTAAAGTAGGTAGACACTCAGTTTGGTGTATTCTACAGCTGAATATTGTTCGCCGGTATGGATAAATAGATCTCACGTCAAGTAGATACACACTCAGTTTGGTGTATTCTACAGCTGAATATTGTGCGCCGTTATGGATGAACAGCCCCCACGTAAAGTATGTAGACACTCGGTTTGGTGTATTCTACAGCTGAATATTGTGCGCCGGTATGGATAAACAGATCCCACGTATTGTAGATAGACACTCGGTTTGGCGTATTCTACAGCTGAATATTGTGCGCCGGTATGGATGATCAGCCCCCACGTAAAATAGGTAGACAGTTTGGTGTATTCTACAGCTGAATACTGTGCGCCGTTATGGATGAACAGCCCCCACGTAAAGTAGGTAGACACCCAGTTCGGTGTATTCTACAGCAGAATACTGTGCGCCGGTATGGATGAACAGCCTCCACGTAAAGTAGGTAGACACTCAGTTTGGTGTATTCTACAGCTGAATACTGTGCTCCGGTATGGATGACAGTCCCCACGTAAATAAGGTAGATACTCAGTTTGGTGTATTCTACAGCTGAATATTGTGCGCCGTTATGGATGAACAGCCCCCACGTAAAGTAGGTAGACACCCGGTTTGGTGTATTCTACAGCTGAGTTCTGTGCGCCGGTATGGATGAACAGCCTCCACGTTAAGTAGGTAGACACTCAGTTTGGTGTATTCTACAGCTGAATACTGTGCTCCGGTATGGATGACAGCCCCCACGTAAAGTAGGTTCATACTCAGTTTGGTGTATTCTACAGCTGAATATTGTGCGCCGGTATGGATGAACAGCTTCCACGTAAAGTAGGTAGACATTCAGTTTGGTGTATTCTTCAGCTGAATACTATGCACTGGTATGGATGACAACCCCCACGTTAATAGGTACACACTCAATTTGGTGTATTCTACAGCTGAATATTGTGCGCCGGTATGGATGAACAGCCCCCACGTAAAGTAGATAGACACTCAGTTTGGTGTATTCTACAGCTGAATATTGTGCGCCGGTAAGGATGAACAGCCTCCACGTTAAGTAGGTAGACACTCAGTTTGGTGTATTCTACAGCTGAATATTGTCCGCCGGTATGGATGAACTGCCCCCACGTAATGTAGGCAGACACTCGATTTGGTGTATTCTTCAGCTGAATACTCTGCGTCGGTAAGGATGAACAGCCCCCACGTAAAGCAGGTAGACACTCAGTTTGGTGTATTCTACAGCTGAATACTGTGTGCCGGTATGGATAAACAGCCCGGACGTAAAGTAGGTAGACACTTAGTTAGGTGTATTCTACAACTGAATATTGTGCCTCGGTATGGATGACAGCCCCCACGTAAAGTAGGTAGACACTCAGTTTGGTGTATTCTACAGCTGAATATTGTCCGCCGGTATGGATGAACAGCCCCCACGTAAAGTAGATAGACACTCAGTTTGGTGTATTCAACAGCTGAATATTGTGCGCCGGTAAGGATGAACAGCCTCCACGTAAAGTAGGTAGACACTCAGTTTGGTGTATTCTACCGCTGAATATTGCCCGCCGGTATGGATGAACAGCCCCCACGTAATGTAGGTAGACACTCAATTTGGTGTATTCTACAGCTGAATACTGTCCGCCGGTATGGATGAACAGCCCCCACGTAAAGTAGACAGACACTCTGTTTGGTGTATTCTACAGGTGAATAATGTGCGCCGGTATGGATGAACATCCCCCATGTAAAGTAGGTAGACACTCAGTTAGGTGTATTTTACAACTGAATAATGTGCCTCGGTATGGATGACAGTCCCCACGTAAAGTAGGTAGACACTCAGTTTGGTGTATTCTACAGCTGTACACTTTGCGTCGGTATGGATGAACAGCCTCCACGTAAAGTAGGTAGACACTCAGTTAGGTGTATTCTACAGCTGAACACCGTGCGCCGGTATGGATGACTGCCCCCACGTAAAGTAGGTAGACACTCAGTTTGGTGTATTCTACAGCTGAATACTATGCGCCGGTATGGATGACAGCCCCCAGAAAAGTAGGTACATACTCAATTTGGTGTATTCTACAGCTGAATATTGTGGCCGATATGGATGAACAGCCCCCACGTAAAGTAAATTGACACTCAAGTAGGATAAATAAGCCGGTTCTGGCACAGGGGCTAATGGGCAAGATGGCCGCCGCGCGCAATCACTCTATGTTATTCTTATGGAGGGGTCATTCAGAGCTGGCACAGGGGCTATTGGGCAAAATGGCCGCCACGGCCTGAGACCGTGGATTACGTCACAGGGAGAGGTCGGCCGTGTAGTTGCCAAATGGAATATTTATTATTATTATTATTATTATTATTAGGTAATTGTTAATTGATCATGTATAATCAAGACCAGCCTTATATTGTCCACTTTTTGGTGTAGTGGCTAGCATTCTTGGAGGTCATTCCTGAGGTTCGAATCCCGGCTCTGCCAAGAAATTTAATTTCTGGTCTCATGAGTGGAACGGGGTACACTCAGCCTTGTGAGGCAAAACTGACAAGAGCTGGCTTTTGATTCATACCTCAACAATTCTGCCTAACCCAACTTCACCTAACCTAACCTAACCTAACCTAACCTAACCTATCCTAACCTAACTTCAAAGTCAAAGCAAATATAAAAGCAAATGTGAAAGCACACATAATATACTAAGTTATAACCTAACCTAACTTCACCTAACCTAACCTCACCTAACCTGTCCTAACCTAACCTAACGTAACCTACCTAATTTAAAATTGCAAGCGAAAAAAATTTAGCAAAAAGTATGAGAAAAAAGTGAGAGCAAATGTAAGAGCACAAATAATAAACTTAGTTATAACCTAACCACACCTAACCTAACCTAACCTAACCTAACATAACCAAACTTCAAAGTGAGAGCAAAAATGTAAGAGCAAATGAGAGAGCACAAATAATAAACTTAGTTATAACCTAACCTAACCTAACCCACAGAAACCTCATTTAAAGATTTTAGATTTTATGTTTTAACATTTTAGATTTTTGATTTTTTCATTTTACATTTTTTAGATTTTACATTTTACATTTTTGATTTTTTGTATTTTAGATGTTAGTTTTTTTTAGATTTTACATTTTAAATTTAAGATTTTTTGATTTTAGATTTTACTTTTTACATTTTCCGAAAAGAGTAAACTACTAGGTCACATACCTAACCTCACCAAACCTAACTTTGCCAAACCTAACTTAAGCTAATTCAAAGGCTAATGCACATACACAAAGTATATAAGGGTACAAGCAACTATCCTTATGCTAGTTTTATAGGTTACTGTACAATATGATAACTACCCCAACCGTTTTTTTTTTTTCATTTGTTGTTTACACATATGACAATTTTCCAATTCCCCATTTTCATTTTTTTAAATGTTAGTTTTAAGTTTTTCAATTTCATAACATGGAAACATGGATTTTGCATTATGTTGTTTACACATTTATCAATTTCACAATTTCCCATTTACAGTTCTTAAAATGTCAGTTTAAAGTTTTTCAATTTCATGATATAGAAACATGGATTTTCCAATTTGTTGTTTACCACATTTGTCAATTTACCAAATTCCCATTTACAGTTTTAAAATTTCAGTTTAATGTTTTTTTTTTATTTTGTCAATATGGAAACATGGATTTTCCAATTTGTGTTTTACATGTTCATTTTGCATTAGGAGTGGAGAGAGGTGAGTAGTAATAAAAAATGTACAAGCAGTTTCCATACGGTACAATATTTTTTTATTTAAATACATGTACACTATTTACACATAATACATTTTTATATATATTCCTTATTGTTATAAATTGTACACTTGTTTTTATTTTGTTTTCTATTTTATTTATTTTTGATTATGAATGCCATTTCTTATTTTGTTTATTTTTATTTTTGTAGTGCTATTGTTTTATTTCCTAAATTGTTTTGTTTTATGTATTTGCTAGTTGCAGGCAGAAGATTTTGATATTCATAACTTAACTCTTTAAGCATGGTTAATGATTGAGTAATGACCATAGGCATGTGTACCTATACCATCAGCATCAATCACTCTTTTATCATCACCAGGACACAAAGCAATTTTGTTTAGTCTTATAGATGATATGTCATGTTGTTTAGAAGCGATAATGTTCATTGGTATTCTTTTTACATTGTTTTTCATGACACAATCCTTATAATCTTGAAAGCTTATACAATTTTTGACAACACCTCTGTTAATACCTTTAATCTTTTTGATTTCTTTACCATTTATGTCTAATGCGTACATTTTAGCTCTAAGTCCAACAAATGCTTTTATAATTTGTCCACAAGCCTCGTCTTTAAATTTCCCCAACGTTTTCTTGTTTGATGTAGAGTAACATATGTGATTAGTAGGATAATCTGATGTGTCCAGGTGTTGTAGGAAATCCAACTTGTCTTGATATACATCTGGGGTGTTAACCAAATATGAACGAGTCAGTATCCATATACATGAGTTTAAGATTGTTCATGCCATAATAGGGTAGCAGGACATCATAGTGGTGGGAATACATGAGAGTTTTTGAAATATCCAGTATACACATTCCAATATATATAGGCTTATTGAATACAATGTTACGTTTAGACATGTGGAAAGCAGCTAGGTTAGGGCCATAAATTGTTCTGTCGATAAATGTCGGCTTTGCTATTAGCTTTTCTGCCTTTTTGCTGTCAGTCACAAGACGTATGTCTATTCTTTTACGGATATTTTCCATTGTTTTCCCAAAAATGGCATTGTTGAATAATTTGTACAGATTTTTCTCAAAATCATTTTTGGCTTGTTTTCGAAGGTTGTTATTAAAATCAACGTATGCCTTTAACCAAGGTCTTTGTTTAAACTTTAACACACGATGAATTTTTATCAATTTTATTCCATGATCTAAAGCCTGTTTTAATGCCATGTAGTGAACAACATATCGCCTTCGATTTCCAAGATGAGGAATTAGTTTTTTCAGAGACGAATCCTTAGGTTGTGTACACTCTGGTAGGAAAGGTAAATCGTTGTGTAGATCATGAAGGTCAGATGGGTAATCAACATCAACGTCTAGAATGTATCCCACAGGATCGTCTTTCTTTAGTTTTTCTAGATCAACAGTATCTGGAGAAACCCACTGAAATCCACCATAAGGAAGGGAGTGACACATAGCCCACCCGTATTGGTTGTTGGCATCATCATAGGTAATAAACTGCGATGGTTTCTCAGAATCATAGGTTTCCATGTATTTATTGTTAGCTTCAGCATACCGATGAGACACCTGGCATATGCCTCCACGTATTCCAGACTCGATTAAAAGAATCTGATCGTAATCCTGTAGCAATTCCAGTTCAATGCCTGTGTAAAGGAGCATTGCCTCGAAACTTAAACCAGGCGAAGTAAAAAAGTGTGCAGCATCCACTCGGTGTGTTTCTAGTGTTTTGTTTCTAAAGGTTTCAAAGCTGTCTGCAAGAAGGAGTACATCTGAAGTTAGGTAGAGGTCACTATATTCCCCTAGAGTTTTAATGTTGAACTGATTCCAGACACTTTTGGCATGTTCATAGTCTTCTTGACTAACATCTTCTTGACTTAATTTTGTTAAAGAATGCCTCTTTTGGAGGTAAACACGTTTCACTTAACTTTTCCCATGAGTCAATGTAGTCATAACAAAATACCCCTTTACGAGTCATGAGCATTGCATTTTCTTTTCCAAAGTACTTGTCTGTTTCAGGGTATGATGTTAAGTTGGAAACTAAGTTTTCCAAACTACTCGGCATTAACCGAAACGTATCCACAAATCTAAGCTTAACATTTCCTACGTATTTGGTAAAGGAAATGTACTTTTCTTTGGAGTTAGCGATAACATCCACTCTCTCAGTAGTACATCCCAATTGCTTTACAATGAAATTTGCGTCGTAGCCACTCATATTATGTAGAAACACAGGAACGGGGTTTCGTGTTTTACACCTCAAATTACAGTTATTGTGAGCACTTCCACGGTATTCCCCTGTAATATGGCAGTGGTCTCGAACTTTCCAGTCCTCTTTGGTGAATGGTTTTCGACACAAATAACAGGTTTCAGAACATTGGAACTCTGCTTCTTGAGCCTGAGTTAAGGCCTTTGGAACATTTAAGCTGTAAAGTCTATCAATTTCATTAGCTATTGAGATCAAACAGTCCATAAACTTTTCTGCAGCGTCAGGTCCACGATAAATAACAGGTTGGCTTGGAAGATTTGTCTTTATGTGTTCCACAGCGGGTGATGGTTTAACGTATATACCAAAGCTCATAGGAACATGACTCTGGTATGGCACTGTATAACTTGCTTCAGGATTGGGCAAACATGTTTGATAGGGTAAGAGTATACTTTCGAAATCTGCATAGATAACGTAAGGTATTCTTAGCATTTTTTCCACGTTTAAAAATTTGACAATGGGGTTTTTAATAGGCATTTCAACCCTAGCAATGTCATGCTGGACACACAAAGCTCTATGTTCTTTCAATTTTTCCATTCCTTGTTGTCCATATTGATTATCAAAGTGAGTAAAACACCGTTTACACGTATATATCTTATGTTCACGGCGGGTAATCTGATGTGCTACTAGTTTATCAAAATCTTTGATAAAGACGTAGTGGTTCTGGCCGGATGATGAACTTAGCAGAAGGAGGTCGCGATGGTCTTGCATCTCTTGATCCACAACCTTTAGAGGGAACAATTTGTTGTCTTGTTCCAATCCAAATACATTAATGGATATATCGTTGGCTTTTTCAAATTTGGGAATGTCAACTAGCGATGTAGGAAACGATATTACAGAAAAATCATACTTGTTGTCCAGGTCCTGTATTTACTAATGCGATGAGCATTCTTTTTAACCAGTTTTGCTAAAATGGCATACATAAAACACTTTTCATCATTCAAATTTTCAGGATTAATGCAGGCTTTTCTTGCTTGTATAGCTGCTGGTAATGGAATATATGTGCTTCCACGCAAGGGATTGTACTTATTTATTTTCAATCGTACTCCTTCCACTGCTAACAAAGCCCAATTACTGCCTTTTAGCTCAGATTCCTCCATTTCCGTAGTTAACTTTGTAAATTGTGTTTCCAAGAAACTACTTAAGTCCGTTTCCAAAAATAGGGCCTGATTTCGTGTTTTAAATGCACGATCTGTAATTTCATTGGTAGATGTATGAATGAATCTACATTCAGCCACAAGATTAACTTTTATCGACTTGTGCATTGCTAGTTCTTTCTGCATAGCTTGTATTATTTGCTGTTTGGACTCTTTAAGGTATGAATTTAAATCCTTGCACGTATCGCAACGAATGAAATAGGATTTAAGTCGACCTCCAAAAGATGTCTCATATTCAATAAGTCCATTTTTATCAGGGACCAATGACAGTAGGTAATGTTTTGTAGGCTCTGCTTTTTGTCTTTTAGCTACCGACACAACATTACAACATTCTTCATGACGACGTCCATTGTAGGCATTGTTGAATGTACTACCACAGGTCTTGCACTCATGAAATTCACCACACGATACTTCATGTCGCTTCCTATGATAGTCTCGAAGAAAAGTCTTTCCACACTCTTTACACATATAGCTAGGAATGGCTTCTTCCATTATGATTGTTGATTTCTGCAAACAGCTGCTTACTGCGTATCACAGGGCTAGAGGTTGGTCAGTGAGACGGTCTTTCACGATGTGAACACCGTGAGAGGTAGTAGTCAACTGGTGATATTCTTGTGAAGGGTCCACTAATATACCCC